>JAPYZO010005127.1:0-14914 GCA_030522905.1 Torymus flavipes | reverse complement strand
CCTTTATACTAAGAATTATTTAGAGGAGTTAGCTCCTATTAATAATTAAATACAGGTTGTACATATTTTTTTATTAATTTTTACTGTTTATGACTTAATTTATTCTATTTTTTCTCAATATTGGCCGAATTAGATGACATGTCAGGTAATTTGGCCAAAACGCACATTTTACACTTTTGTACTCTACAAATCCAATATCACATTTGGGGCATTCCCAATTTTTTTTTCTTAGTAGTCTATTTAGTATACTTTAAAGTCTTTTTTACAATTTTATCCCAACGTATTTACAGAAGCAGAAAGAAAATATTCCGCTTAAGATGGCCGAATTACCCCAAGTTACCTTATTATTTATTACTGTTTTTGTTATTATATGTTGATATTGTGTCAAAGTTATGTATGAAAAACTTACTACAGAGATGAAAAAGCGTGATCGGGATTACCCCAATTTTGCTTACGCAATAAAAGTAGATAATGTTTTAATTCAAACATCATTTTTGCTAGTTGTTAATTTCTTTAGAGCATTTAAATTAGTATGGTATACAAGCGCACCTTGGATATGGAGTAACAGATATGCTTGAAATCTTATTTTAATATTTGGGGAATCTTATAAGAAAAGTATGCGAAAACTATTTTGCCTTATAATTACTCAAAAAACAGTAATATTAAGTCTTTTATGCTTAAAAATAATACGTCATAAGGAATCGATTGCAATAGGTTTTATCAATTTATTTATAAAAGCGTAAATTTGACAGTTACCTGAAATTGGCACATAAATAATTGTGCAACAAGCCGCCATTTTGAAATACGAAAATAAGCTTGGGGTTACATATTCTACTTTTCAAAAGACATCTTCCAGTGCACTTATAAAAAAGAAATAATCATTTTTTTTTATTTATTTCATCGAAATGAAAATTTTTCACTTTTCTCAACTTTATTAACAATTTCGCTACTGTTAAAAATTTTTTAATTTTTTGGACTAAGTCTACCTTGTAGCAAATTCAACTCTGAGCAACTTTTATTCTTGTACTTTTTTTTTTCCTAAAGTCAATATTAAAAGTGTTATTAGAGAAAAACTGAAAAAAATACGTTGTTCAAAATTATTTTGTAATAAAATAAATGTTCCCGATCTAGTTCATATTCGAGACTTTACAGTCTCAAAGAGTACCATTTAAGACCAAAAACGCCCATGTGGGACCAACTTTATAAAAAAATGCTCTGTTGTCCCGACTAAACTGATTAAGCTGGTACACTTATCCGCGGGCCGTGGCATCACCTTAATTTTCAGTAGCGAACGCTCAGTTAGTGGGATTCCACGTTATCCAGCTTGAACAATACGACCGCATACCATTACGCGAGATTACATACGCCTCGTGTATTGGCCGCGACGAGGTAAGTGAAAAAAGGATGAAGCAGCGAGCTTAATTTTATTACATACTCATTCGGCGATAAAAGTACAAATACGAGGATTACCATTGTATTACGTCGACACACAAATAATCTCTCGAGCTGGTGAAGCTCGATGAATAAGGCAGTTTTGCAAACTTTGTGGGTTACCATTATACGTTAACGTTTTAAAATCCCGTAATAAATGTTTAGTGATGAATATTTATAGCTTTTTAAAATATTTTAGTGTCGTTTATAACATACTAACATCTAATTTACGGTGCAAGTAACCGTAAATATGTTTTGCGGTTTTCTATTAAAATATTATCTTCTTTAGTTTGCAACTGCGAAATTCGAATTAAGGAACATCATAGAAAATATTGTGAAGAGGACAAAAATTCATCATTATTGTGAAGCTCATAATTAAACGGCGTTTAATTAAAGATTAAATTAATTCTTAATTAAACGAGTTTTAATTAAAAACTCAAAATTTAATTATTAATTAAAAAATGACTAATTCTATATTTTTAGAACCCTGCTTGAGGGATACCATAAAAAGTACCATAAAAGGCAGAACATTTCGTTTGTGTAACTCTTTAGGGTCGAGATTTCCAGATTTCTTCTGCGAATGTCGGTTAACAACATGAAACCGTATCTAAAAAAGTTTCACTTCCTTCTGCATCAGTCCATATCCGCATTAGCATTACTATCGGTCAACAAGTCTTTCACTAAAACGTCGCGTATCTTCAAAACTAATTAATTTATTAATTAGACTTCTCATTGTTCATATCCATGTTATTTTACGTGGCGAGGTGAGGATTTTGCGCCAACAACAGCAGAATTATGCCGCTGCTTGCTTATTTTTGTCGCACAGCCTTCCAAAACTGGAAGCAGGTAGTGTGCAGCGAACGCTTCACAACACTGATTGGTGCGCTACATAAATTTTCGCTACAATAATACACTTGATACTTGCATATTAAATATTCCTGTGAAATTTTTGATCAATTCCTCCTATAACCAAACTGCTGTTTAATTCAAACAATTTTAAAAGTTCTTATTATCGAATTATAATAAAACTTGGTCTATTTTAGAAAATATGAAAAGTCATCTAATGTATAAAATAATAATAAGCATAAATCAAAATTGTTTGTAAATAAAACTTTATTAAAGTGAGATTATCATACTTGAGTCACCAACATTTTGCTTTCCAATATTAATTCAACTGTTATAAATATCACCAATAATCAGTTGGATTAATACAAATTGCGAATTATAATGCTAACTACAAATTTGAATCTATATATTGACTTGTTTGTTATTTGTTTGCGTTTGATAATTTAACAAACTTTTAAAAACGTTTTAGCAGGTCCAATTCAAAAATACTTTACTTATATATTTATCTTAAATGTTAGTAAACTTTCAGAAGCTTATTATTCGTACAAGGAAAGATGATACATCTGATTAGTTTGGTGGTTAAAATGGTCCTGCGATTTCTTCGTTGTTAGCGCGTAGCTAGCGAATGGTTGAAGTATTTAATTATTTTGAAATTCTCTCACGTGTTTGAAAACGTCCGTGAGTCCGCTTCTTCGCTTATCGGGACGTAACGAAACATTTAATGAAAATTCCAACGAAATAATGGAATTTACAATACATCTATAAGTAATAATTTGTAACAGAGCAACAGGTACAAAATTTATAAATGTAATTACAAGAAAATCTTGAGTGAAGGTGGGATCGGTAGCCATAAAAGCGGATGAATGTGAATCCGGCTGTCTGCTGTATCTGATATCTATTTTCACATCACTCACACGTGTTTGAAAATAGAAATATAATACATATTGGTTTTCTATCAAAATAAAACTGATATAATACAGTTGATGTCAATATTTAGATGAACAATAAATATAAAATTGCTTTCAAAAAATTTTCAGTTTATGTATTTGCCCATTACTGTCGTTTAGTAAATAAAATCCATATGTTATTCGATTGAATTTAGTACTCTAAATATTCCATTATGGGATTTATTTTATTTTATTTTATCAAATTAACGGGAATTTCCCCTATAAATAAATATAGAAGAGCCAAATAGACAAAAATTAAATAACAAATATAAAGAATTTAAAAAAGCCAAAATATGTCGAATATGGGATATTTTCTTGCACGTATCATTCAAAAAATGTCAACACCATTGAGTATATGTGTCTGCGCTTGATATTCGCGAGTGCCCGCGTACTTCCCACTATTTAAAATTCTCCAAATTACATAAAATAATTCTTACATAACAGTAACTATATATTTTCGTAATCCAAACAGTTTAGGCTTTTATTTTCATTCGAGATTAAATATTAAGTAATGACATCCCCACGTATCATTATGATTCTCATTGCATCTCAGCGGCCAATATGTATTTCTCCCCTTTCGCTCAGAAATTAATAAATTCTACTTGTCGGTCTCTTTGATACCCAGGCTTCCATGGAGGTGTTCTCCCTTTCCACACCTTTACTTCCTTACCGACGGCACCAGCTCCCACACATGCACTCCCCCTCTATCTGTCCCCCCCCCCCCGCGCTCTCTCTCTCTCTCTCTCTCTCTCTCTCTCTCTCTCTCTCTCTCTCTCTCTCTCTCTCTCCTCCTGTCTCTCAAAGAGAATAATAATGCGATTACTCTGCTCAGCGTTAATTTGCGTGCGCCCGCTTACCCGTCTGTTTACAGTCGAGCCGCTACGCTGTTCCCGTATGCACTCTCTCGTGTTCGCGCCGCCCGCAAACACGAACGCGCGCGCATCGTTTATACAGCTGCGTGCAAGAACGCGGATTCGCGCACGAAATCGCGCGCCCGTACGGTTTATGCACTCGCTGCGGTGTGGTGGTGGTGGTGGTGGTGGTGCTGCTGCTGCTCTCCCATCGCTATACCTCCTTCTCATCGCAAGACGCGCGTTTACGTCGCTCGCATACACGCACACACGTATGCACGCACGCACGATATATATATATATATCAAGCTCGCTTTATATCGTGATAACGCATGTGCATAAGCTACGCGCACCTACGTACAGAGCGTAAGCTCGGTTGAAATTTTTCGCAGAGTGCGGTGTGCTGGTGGTAAAGGCAGCAAGTGGAGACGAGAGCCGTGTAAGTGGGCTACGCGCTTCTGGCTCTTGCCAGCTTCATTGAAGTGCGAGCAATTAGCGAGCTCGTGCAGCCGTCTGCACTGCGAGAGAGACCTGCGCGCGATACATATAAATTTATTAAGCCGATATGCTGCAATTAGTACGGAGAGCCCCGCAGTACGATGCATCTGCGCAAGTTTTAGCGTGCATAGGCGCGCCAGAGCAGTGAGATGCATAATGGGGGAGAGAGACGAGCCAAAAACAACAGGTGAAGCCGAGAGAGCACAGCTTGCGTGCGGCTGCTGCTACTACCACCGACACCGTCGACGTCACGACGGGTCGAGTGCGCTTTTACGAAGTAGGAAAGTAATTGTAGCAACCTCCCTCGCGAGGTCTCGAGCATGTAAGAAAGCGAGTACTTGCGGCGGTTCTTCTCTCGGGTGCGAGCGTAAGTTTGCGAGATTTGAATTTTGCGCGCGCTGATTAAAAACAACAAATAATATAGAAGCAACAGCCGGCGCGAGTATCTGTGTTGTTCACTTTTTTTTTGCCTCGGCCGGGCTCTTTGTTCGCTTTTGTTGGATTCGTTTTGTTTTCTTCTACCTCGAGCCTACCACCCGCCTCTTCTTCAACCAGCACGCTTCTAACCATTGCTTCTTTTCCTGTTTTAATTATGAAGTGGTAAAGCGCAATTTTCATTGTCCAAATGAAACAATGAGGAAGGGGAGGATTACGGCCGCACACTTTTTTCTTACGTGGTCTCAATCCTTCATCGTTGTATCTGAAGAGGTTGCTGATCCTCATGGAAGAGCTTTACGGACGAATAAATCTTACATTTGAGATCTCACTGACTTTGAGGGGTATTGTAAGCTTTTTCTATGCTTACATTCTGATCACCTTTAATCATTTTATTCTAATGAAAATTCGGCTATTCCTCCTTAACTTCATTGACTGCAAACTATTTATTGTGATCAATAATCATTTCTGGAATACAAAACTAGAATATAATATTATTATTTTTAGAACACAAGTAAGCGCAAGGATCCTTCGCAACGGTGAGTAGACAAGACGGCCACCCAGCTTAAGAGTAAAATTAACACTTTATAAAATGTTTATTAATCCTTTTTGGAGAATAACATCTACAGGCGCACCAAGCAACGATGTACTTTGCCAACGATTTTTTAATATAAAAAAAGGGAAGCGTTATAAAGATACGAGGGTGACATTTATGTTTAAAATTATAAGCTTTTTTCCGGGACGAAATAGAGTTTTAGAAACTAAGTTGAACGCTACACGGGTATACATTGGAATACCAATTATTTTGTTCATGGTGACTGTTTTTTCATAAATATAGCGTCAAAGGATCTTTTATCAAAACACATATTTAGACCCATAAGCCCCGATATAGCATGTCAGCAAAAGCAGAACGAATGTTCAGCCCGGAACCGATAGTTTTCTGTAATGCTATGAGCCTAGCTCTTACAACAAGCTGCGTGCAGTGCGTTTGCTCAACCGAACCATGAAATAAAATTTTAATTGAAACACGAATACCCGCACCTGCTCGCAGAGGCGATAAAGAAAAAGCACGTTCATGGGGCATGGGCCGATCCCAAAAAGCTTGTTTTATATCAATATTTGTTTATGTTTTGTAATTCTCAACGGTAAAAACGTCCCTGGTCTCAAGAGTAATTTGTAAGTTGTAATTATGGGAAAATAATAAAATAGATAAACGTGTTGTAATAATTAATGGTCACGTCCTTGTGTTCGCCAAATCTTTCGCAGACTGTTTCGCTGCTCCCGCAATCGATCTCATATATTCATAGTTTGCACGCTAGTATTAAACTTTTACACAGTATGCAGATCCAATTTTATAGGACGAATAAAGGGGGAAAAAATGCTCGAAAATTTTGAGAGTATCTGATTCAGATGTACATCAATTAACAGAAAGTCATGGCGATTTAATGAGGTACCCACTCAAGCAAAGTTGGAAGCTACTTTTTTCCACTCTTCCAACGGTAAAAAAAAACCGTGTTTACCGTGTTCTCTCCCTCATCTCCATTTTGTTTTTCTTAATGTCAGTCTCTTCACCTCCCCTTTCTCTATCTTTCTCGTCCATCCCTTACTTTTCGCTTTTTTGTTAGTCAATGTGCAATGCACGATCCTTTTTACTGAGCGAGAAACTTTTATTCATAAGCACTTATGTAAGCGCATAGCAACGCTCGAATCAATTAATTAACCGGGTACTATGACTTTCAATTTACGTGAACGTCATAAAATATAAACGGAATCGAGGCGAATAGCCAGCCTTTGATGTCGCACGCACTTGCGGGCATTTTCGACGATACAGGTGAAAACTCGGATCTGGAAATGCTTATTAACTTTTGAGAAGAATTTATTTGCAATGTATAGGAGATATTAATTTCAAATTTTTCAATTTGGCCTCTTACTATTTCCAATACCGGTTACATAATTTCTCATTTGATTAAATATACATAGTTATTTACACAATTTATATTATGTATGAAATTCTGATATTCATTAAAAACATATCTATGAGGTATGAATATTTTGTTCGAAATGAAATAGAAAGAAATAAAAGTGCAAAATAGAAAAAAGAAAAAAATTCAGAAAAATTATTATCATATAATATAGTGAATCTATTATTAAAGAATATTAACCAAATGATGTGCGTACGGTTCCTTTGTATTCATTATTTTAGGTTTAGAAATATTTTCATTCATTCAATTTTAATGTAACTACCTACAGGTGGTATGTGGGCGTGACAAATATCAAATGGAAATTTTTTTTATTTCTCAGAATTGAAACCGTTCATCACATCGATTTACATATCTCAGGTTCATCGCCTCACGAGCTACTGACTTTCAGCTCCTTTATCCATTCATATTTTTAGTGATTTCGTGTAATTAACCTTCAGGCTCGAGTTGCTGGAAGTAGGTACATCATTAAATAGTGTATCAATGTGAGGAATTCTTTCCATGGTAAATTAAAATCGAGATATTCCATTTCAAAATTATATAATAATTGAAATTTATGACATTGAACAAATTTGCGCCGTCCATACATTCAATTTCTACAGTCTTCTCGACATGGTGGAAAGAATACAAGTATATACCATGTTTTCAGTATATAACACGTGCCATTGTAAGGTATGAGCAGCCAGCTGTGTCGCTTAGTAGCTACAAACTACAATAGCTGGTAAAAGTTGGCGACGATGCGGAGAAACGGTTGCATGCACAAAGACTCAAAGGCATGGTTGTGAATCATGTTCGCGAGTCTATCCAGTACCCCTACAAATTGGATGTCACGATCGCTTTTGTAGCTCGCTCTTCGCGTCGCCGCGCTACACAGGCACAGTGTAATGTGTGCGTGTGTGGGTATGACAGCTGACTTGCCGCTCGAAGCAAAATACATACAGGCGGGCGTACATATCACGTATAACAACGCCGCATGCGCTTGTTGGAGAGAGAGAGAGAGAGAGAGAGAGAGAGAGAGAGGCCCGGGTTCCGCAGGCGTTTACAGATTCGTGACTCACTCTTGTAGGCAGGACCAGGTGGCTACGGTGAGCGGCGAACGCGGAGAGTGTAAGTAACTCCGCGACTCTACAGCCCTATGAGTGCGCCGTTGGTACTCGGTCACAGTGCTCGGTCGCAAAATTCCTCAGCGTTGCAGGTAGGCTTGCAGCCTACGGTGATGAGCAAGTCATTCGGCAATCGTCAGAGGAGATGTATCCTCCCAGACTCTCGGGGAATTTTGAAGTTTTTGTCTGTAATTGTAACAATATCGTAACAATATCATGGTAAATATTGCCTGAATTTGTCTGAAAAAAACATTATTTTATGTCCCTTCTAGTATATATTTATTTATTTATTTATTTGTTTATTTAATATTTGTTACATATACTAACTCTTCCATTATCAAATTCATAAAACATTATTTACAAAATAAAAATTCTAAAAGTGCTGTTTCGACCGAGTGAACTACCTCAAATGTGTTTTAAAATATGAAAAAACATTATTTATATTAGTATAAGGATAACAAAATACTGCATACATACATAATTAGTATAATACATACAGGATTTGCTATATAAATAAAATAAATCATATTGTGGAATTCTAAATCCAGTGGAATCGTCTTGTGACTATTTCCCACTTCTATTTTAGTAAAGTGGCCAATCCATAACCGAAATTCGACAGCAATTCATGAGCAGAAAGACATAACCACGTGATTTCAACAGTTTGTTTTGCAGTAGTTTGGCTCCCTCATAGAGAAAGATTTTTTTCATAATATTTCATGATTTGTATTCATAAGTGAATTTATGACTGAAAATTTAATGTATTATATGTGAAGATATGTTTGAAAAATATTTATAAGTGTGATTTATTTAATATACAATATGTGCAATCAAGTGATCATTGAAAAACCGCTGCTAACTGCTTTAGCAGAATGCTTTCTCAAAGAGAATTGATAACAAAAAAATAATTCAATATAATTTTAGATAAATTTTCCAAAAGAAGAAAATTATTACCACTTGGGCTCGAACCCCAGCTTCGCAGAGTTTAGGATTGTTCCAGACGAAAATAATAAAGTTCATGAAAAGTGTAGCCAAAAGTACTTAAACTAAAGTAAATTTTATCAGGATCCTAGTATCTTTTATCTCTTATACTGTAGAAAATAATAATTTTTCTACATTAATTTTTGCTTTGAAATTGTTCATCGCGAGCACACAACTTGGTGCACCTACAAAATAAAAAAAAATTAAGGGCGTGGAACTTACTAAAGGAATTTTCCCCGCATCTCGCGAAATCTTTTCGTCGTGTCCGCGCAAGTTCAAAACTAGATATGGTAACTTGAAATTCCCGCAGATTGTATTAATGTTCCACGAAGCTTACAGTATGCTCGTGTAACTCAGCAGATTCCGAAACGCGTCTGTGTGCTTTGAATAAGTTTGGAAAGTGCGTCGTGCATTCATCATACCAAGCGCTAAGCCAAACCAGTTGAGCAATTTTAACAGGACTATCGCTGGGCGGTATATTATTGTACTCTTGCTTTTTCAAAGATAAAGTTTAATAACAATAATATTTTTTTAAATTCAGGTTCTAATCAATTTGAAGGTTCAGAGATCACACACAATTTGACAAAGTCACACGTGTGTGTATGCCGTGCGAGCACGTGTGTGTTTGTGTTTATTTTGAGAAGAAAAGTCTTTTATTGAAGTTTTACTTTAATAATAGACAAAATTGCAAAGAAAATAGTTAATAGGTAGTAATAACATACTTTTAACCATTTAGGCATCCCCAAATATAAAAAATAGAAAAATTATCGATTACTATTGATCAACTAGTGCGGCCCTGGACGTGTATCTTATATACAGGAAATGCAATTATTTCATCTAATGTATGAAATTTTCTCTGAAGTTTGTTCGACGACTGCTATTTTTAAATGCATAGTTGTAATCTATAGGTAATTGACTATTATTAACAACTTTGCTTTTAAAGAACTTATGTTTTATCAATTCGCATGAGAGAAATTAACACGTTCGATTGCCCTTCTCTCCATAAGAGCCTGTAATAAACGTCTGAGGAAAGTACGACGCTTAAACTTTTTTTTCTGTTTTATTTGTCCGGCGACCCGACTCGGGAAATGCGCCATTAGAAAGTTTGACATTTCAGCTTTCGATACGGATTTTTTTTTTATTCTTACGTGTTTAAAAAATCGCCGGAGCCACCTTAAGGTGGCCGAATTACCCCAAGTTACCATATATGATATAATTTCTCCCAAAAGCCTTATGAAATGCTATCACAGATTATTGAATCACATTCCTGAATTATGCGCTGATCGTAAACATTGAGAGAACCAAATTCTCATCAGGACTGTTCACCAGCCATCCTATACACAGCCGTGAATTCGACTTGCAGTTTGATTGGTCTCGTTGATAATGCAAAGGGCGCAGCCCCGTTCCGGGGCAACGATGACGAGCAGGCGAGCGCCCACGACTTTCACATACATGTATGCTCAACGAATCTCTATAGACGGGCAGTGTGTGTGTGCGTGTGTGTGAGAGAGAGAGAGAGAGAGAGAGAGAGACAGAGAGAGAGAGAGAGAGAGAGAGAAGTGCTGCTCACCGATAGAAAAGCAGCTGCAAGAGTTGTTGGAACATTTTCGATGTGTTAAAATCGTGGTCACACTCCTTTAGATACATCGGAGGTCTCGAGCGAGGATAAAACGCCGGACGTGTTTTTCCGCCGATAAAGGATGGAACCGGAAACGCGGGTCGGCAATCCGCTTTTGCGGCTTCTGATTGCATGACGTCGATTGAGTGTACTAAGTTTCAGTGGAGGTTGATTTCGATAAATCTCAAAGAATACTTTAATTTATTTAAATAGCAAAGATTATACGTGATGACTCGAATTCCGTAAATATTCCAAATTATTTTAAAGAGTTCAAATTTAGGATCAATAATAAGATAAATAAATGCGTATAATTAATTCATTAACGGTTAGGGGAGTGTCTGTACTTCAGGTTGAGGATTTCGCTTAAATTTTGGGTTATGCTTGTAATCGTAATTTAATGGTATATCTTGTGTATAATTATTTGTACATAAATAATAAGTTGTAAATTTACAGAATTTGTTATTTGCTTTTCTCAGAACTGAAGGCGAATATTAATGTTTTTTTCTTTATTTATGAGCAGTTTTCAAGTTGAGTATTCGTGAATTTGAACTACTCAGTCTGAATACTTGACTTAATGAACTCCAGCAGGGTTGCAGCCATTACTTGAAAATACTCGAACTCCAATTCAATAGTTTAAAATAATCGAACTGTTATATGTTATATAGCATTGAAAAATGCCGCATAAATTTGAAATAAATAAAAAGGAATATCTCCATTCCGCAAAAGATATGCTTGTTATTAGATATGCATAAATTTATCGAGTTTTGATTTGAATCTTGACGTAGACGTAGAATAAATTGTAAGAATAACTAGAGAGTAACAATATTGTCAATTATTGCTTTTTGGTGATAATTTTTTGTATATAATACTGAAGTGATGACTATCTCTTTATTAGACTAGGTTAACTTTAAAATGATATTTTCTCGAAATATTAAACTTTCTTAGTTAGTAGTCGGATGTGATTTTTTATATCAAGATTCTTTGTGTAGTGGATTCGGCTGTATATCGGGTGTGAAGCATCGACTCCCCTTTGCTCTAAACATAATCTTAGATTGAACTTATGATTGTTGTGAAAAAAGTCGTTCAGTGGTGCGAAAAAATGAAAAAATTGACAAATTCCATAGTGAATATTGACTTACTACGCAGTGAAAATTTTATTCCACTTCTTCAGTAAGTAATATGAACTAAAGAATTAGTCAATTTTTCGAGAGGGCATGGTGATACATGTTTATGTATTATCGTATTCAATTTTATGTATCAATACCAATACAATTACATGAATGATGCAATCACTAAAAGATTTATATACCTACGATGCGTAATAATTTGAAATTTGTAACGTTGCATCTCATCGTCCCGATGCAAACGCCACAACCAATTAATTGTACAGGACCATTATTTGCTCTCGCAAATAATCATTCGTGAATCACAATTAACTCTACCTTTATTCACTATTGATGACACATGACGGTTAATCGACAAAATTCCGCGCGCAATATATTTATATGGCTCCGAGTTTTTTTCATTTAAAACTGTCAGCAGAAGCTAAAATATTGCCCTAAAGCTACGATATACCGAAAACCTAACCGTATAAACCCATTTTTTAGATTTTGTGCGCGGTATAACCACATAAGTCCATTATTTGATGGTTTATTGTGGTTATAATTTATTTTATTTGACCTAATTGAATATAAAAATGATTTCATATAAAATATATAGAATAACTAGATAAAATTTTAGACTGTTTCTTGATTATAATAATAATTTGCGACTCCGCGTTAAGTACGCGTGCGATTGAACCTCGCGATCGTTCGTGCTGTTTAACATGTTTAATATGCCAAATATCGTAAGTTTAATAGAAAAATGTCAAGGAAATCGAAATCTTACGATTAGGTAATAACAATTCGTTGATTTATTGCTAACTTTGTAATTTATTGATCCGATTTATAATTAGATTAAAGAATATGATCCGAAAATAAACGAGAACAGCACTTTTAGATAAGTCCAAGTTCCCGGCATAACGACATAACTTCATACTTATTCGAGTTTTCATGAAGCAGAAAATGTGTAACCTGGTCATATCACCGGGTAAGTATGTGTTTTGAATATGTCAATTGATTAGTACAGTATCGCGCCCTATCTCGTTTATTTCAATCTTACAAAAAGTTTGAACGTTAAAACACGTTTTTCTCAGAAAATTATATAAAATTTAAAATAATATATTTAAAATTATTTCTATTTACATACAAACATATACGAGGGACAGATTAAAGTTAAATGTACCAGAGATCTCCCCATATAATTGCACAATGGTTTTCCGTCAGAATTTCAGATTAAGACTTGATATCGTGTGCGAAAGTATATGCACGCGCGGAGCAGCGTGAACACGCCCACGCTCGTTCTTCAAAAAAGCGCAGTAAAATCCGTGATTGAGGATAAAGCTATCAGGTACACGGCGTGGAAGTGCATGCGCAAATAAATTATTATTTTGAATTTATGAAGCAGAAAGTTGTAAAAAGTGTTTTTGATACCGGGCGCCGGCTCTTGGTAACATACCGCGCACGCGCGCCCGCGTGCGTGTTTCGCCCGCACTTTACCAGCAATAAAGGAAACATATCGACTTTTATATTTGTTTTCACCGTGAAGGGAGTGTGTCGGCGCCGCGTAGCAGCAGCGGCATAGCAACGTTGTACTACGCCGATAAATCCCATCCATCGCGCGCGGATTTCGTATCATGACCGCACGCTCACGACGTCGTATATATACACATGCATGCGTAATTCGACGTGCGTTTGCTGCTTTTTTTTAACCGGCGAAGAATTTATTATCACATTGACTACTGTGGGGAGCGCGTGCCATTTCGAAATTTGTTACGATCCATATACCGTCTTTATGCCAAACTATATTTCAGTTAAGCCGTTATTTTTTAGTCTCGTTTCCCCTGCTTCGATCAACGCAAACATTCTTTTGCGCGCGCACTAGAGTAATTTACCTTTCCCGAGGGTGTGCACGCAGAGATGCGAAGCATTTTAAGCGTCGCGTCTCCTTAGTGCGCGTCGAGTGACAAGATGGTTTAATATCTGCCGCATTTTAATGTTTGAGTAGCTCGAGCGATAGAAAGAGAGAGAGAGAGAGGGAGAGAGAGAGAGAGAGTTTCGCTTCCGCAAACTTCTTCATTCGCGGTCCTCTGCCGCGCGATTTTTCACCTACTTTAATCAGTTTTTACGTTACAACTAGTAGCTTTATGGACGATTCCAGAGCAATTTACCAGCTTAACTTTTCCACGCGACGTTTATGATTATGTGGTGACATTTATATATTTTAAAGCTTATTAAACTGTATCCAAAAGCGACTATACATTCGTTATTAAAATCTCTCTCTCTCTCTCTTTCTCTCTCTCTCTCTCTCTCTCGCGGTCTTTGGATTCGCAACTAGGTAGTCCGTTTAATAATTTACAGAATGGTCAACACCTCTCGTGTTATGCTGGTATTCTAGATTTCAAATAATTCATGCAAGCGTGCAAAAGATAACAGTAACATTCCATATATATTTTGATCAGTATCTACAATGAGAAATAGTAGGTTAAAATGATAATTCATCTATTTGCTATTTGCCATCTTTGGGACCTCGGAGGTCAGATTTTAAATTACGATAGTATAGTGGTAAATAGTGTAATTTCAAGCAGCTCACATGAGACACTTTGAATTTACATTCCTTACTACGTGCGATTATTTAGAAAAGTTATTTTTTAATTTGACTAAAAAACTGTTCCATGAAATACATATTAGATAACAAAAATTTTCATCAAGTTTCAAAGTTGCACAATTCACTAATAAAACTAGAATTACTAAGAGATATTTCATACTGTCTCTTTGGCAGAACAATTTTGCTAATGCCATTTGTATTCAGTGTAAAGTCCTTTTCCGTATAAATTTTCAATAAATTTTATTTATATTTATTTATACAACCAACAACTTAATGGTTTGGTGTCACTACTAAAATAGTAGATGCTTACTATTTTGGACCGTCTATTTACCATTTCGGAAGTGCACGACCTATTGGATAGTAATTTTTTTAACTATTTTATATTTAGAGAGTAAAAATTAAATCATTTCTGGGACTTTTTTTTTTTAAGGTAGCATGAGCGGTGAGTGCCGTATCAAGCTGGGGGCCCCGAGAAGGGATTTCTGATTTTACTCAATTTTATGATTAAATTTTAATAAGAAAC
>JAPYZO010005126.1:0-22195 GCA_030522905.1 Torymus flavipes | reverse complement strand
GATCTCATATGTCTGAAATTCGTATTGAGATCTTCAATGGGATTTCATATATTATTTTTACGCGGGTAACAAATGTTTTTTTCGTTGGAAGCGATGTCTGTGTTGGGGCGGGTTCAGTGCCGCGGCGTGGAGCTTTTTGCTCGTTATAAAAATCATTTATTTATATATAAATAAATATCTGCGTTATGAAACAGTTAAAATATTAAAATGATTAACTTTTTGCATCATATATCTGAAATTTTTTCGTAAGTCATCGGCAGGAAATATGCGAAACGACAGACTGCAGTGTTAAGATATAATAAGATGAATGTTTTGTAAGAATGTAGACCAAATTGATGGGAATATCGGCTAAAAGTTTTAAATCAATTTAAAAAGTTTGTTTATGTTTGACCATAAATTTATAACAACGATAATGAGTATAATATTATTAAGAATAAAAAAGTAAGCATTTTAAATAAATTAAGTTTGCATTGCACAATGTGTAAGCATTTAAATTATTGGGAATGTTTAGCATCGATCTATTTAAACTAACAAAATGTAAGGCGCTGACATAATAAGCCACTATGATAATTGTAAAATAATAAAGAGTATAGTACCTCTCTCCTTTGTAACACCTATGTGGCAAAAGTTTTGAGAAAGTCTATAATAAGAATGTGCGAATCGATAATTTAACTAGCAAAGAACTGTGAAGAGTAAAAAGTTGTTAAGTATTAAGTTTTAAATTAATGTAATTATGGTTTCCTTTTTTGGACTTATACATAACTAAAAGCTTTAATAGAAAAAAATTAAAAATACGGGGGCATGAATATTATTAAAAGAACTTACCATAGTTTTATACTAAAAATTCAAAACTCATTTATTATAATAGAACAATCTTCATGAAATAATTTTAATTTTGCTTATTCCTAGAGAATCCTTAATCCTTTGTAATGGTGTACAAAAATAATTTTAAGAAATCGTGGTATAAATATTTTTCTGACCTCTACAATCGAAATACACAAGTACCTACACACTCGGGACTTACTATAATCAGATTGCCTCCGCAGTTACGGCTTATTTTCTTTGTTTTGCCTTTCCTATAGTTGAAGAAAGAATAGCTTTCTTTCTAAATTTATTTTTTCATAGAAATTTTTTGGTTTTTCAAATTTTCTTTTTTCCTTTTTTTTAACTTGAAGTTAATATTGCTTATATATTATTATTGTATTCAAAGTGGAATAAAATTCTCTACGACTTAAACAATTTGTCGAATCTTCAAATCTAAATTAAAATGTATTAATACCATTTGACTATTGCATTAGAAATATAAATACAAAATTCAATCTTCTATTTCAACGTTAGATTAAATTAGTCGCATGATCAAAGTAAATTACTTAATATATCTAATGAATTATACATAGAAATAAATTATTTAAATGTTAGTATCGTAAAAAAATCTATTATATTGGTACAATTATTAATTCGTCCAGTTAGTTCTAGAAAAAAAACATAATAAAATTAATTTAAATTCGCGTTGTTATGTATGTTATAAACTATTATGCCGCAGTAGTGTATTAACGAGTTCCGGTACCAGCAGTTTTCCTTTAACCTTATAAAAAATGCCTTTTTTATAATCAATAAGCAAACCTATAATTTTCAGGCCTGGGCGCAAGCTGCGAGACGATCGTCGACGCCGAACTTACGGTCGAGTATCCGGACAAAATCTTCCTCCCGAACGACTCTCCGTCCAACGAGCACACAGCCGAGCTGACGACCCAAGCAGACACGGCGGTGATGCACTTCCTCGTGCCGCGTAACATCGACGAATCAACCCTGAACATCAAATCATCGTGTGGGGAGAATTGCTCGGTCGCGGTGCACGTAACCGCGGGCGACATCATCCGCGGTTACGTGGTCAACGCGACCGAGGATAGCCTCGAGTTCCGTGCCAGCGACGACGAGTCCGTGCACTACGTCACGCTGCGACTGCTTTCCGGTGCCGGTAGCAACGTCCTCGTGAGCCTCGTGAATGGCGACGACAAGAGCGGTGAGCTCAACGAGGTGAAACTCACGAGGAAGACCCTGCCGGACTTCTTCCTCTTCGATTACGAGCACTTGCCGATTAACAGCAGCAAATCCGGTCCGATGAACTTGACGGTCAACCAGCTGGCCGTGATGAGGTTCAAGATTGGTCCAGTCTACGATACCGGCGGTACTCTGTCGGTCGGTCTGAGATTCGACGACGACATATATATATATATATCAATTCTTAATAAAATAATATAAAACTGTTTAAAGGCCACTACTCGCCGATAAGCCCGATGGGCAACTGCGAGCGCGACGGCGAGATCAGTCCGGCGGACATTTTCGTCGCCAACCAGAGCACCAACGCGTTCGTGCACGTGCCCTACCCGGAACCAGGCCTCTGGCACCTGACAGTGCAAGTCTACTGCCTCGACGAGCCCTATCGCGGACTATCCAGCAACACGGGCGACAGCGAGCTCGACGACGATCCAGACGACGGGCCGGCGGGTGGTGTGTCATCGTGCTCCTGTTTCGAGCACTGCGTGAGAAACGCGAGCAACTGCGAGAGCTGCGAGTGCGCTCGTCCCTGCGGCGGACGCATCGAGACGAGCATCGCCTCCTCGCCCTGTATCGAGGGCGGCTGCAGTGACAACGGACAGTGCGTCAAATACATGAGCGGAGGTTTCGTTTTCTCCGCCTGCCACTGTTACGGGGGATATCGGGGCTTCGACTGCGTCGATGATGAGTATGTGCTCAGCAGGGCCGACGTGCTCGCTAGGATTCTTATGCTGACGCTCAGTAATCTGGCGTTCGTCGGGGCGATCTACGTAGCCATAAGGAGGTTCTATTATACGGAAGCAATCGTCTACGCGGCCGTCATGTTCTTCTCCACGTTCTATCATGCCTGCGAGGCCGGCGAGGAGGTACGTTGTTATTACAAACTATAATTATGCTTTCGTAGGGGAGTGCAAAAGGGGTGAGCGCGGGTCACCTCTGATATCGAATTGCTCGATCGGATGCCGGCGGAAAGTTTATTCAAGTGACTATATATGCGAAGTCGCTTATATAAGTGCAGCGCATCGTTAGAGAGGATATATCGATCTCCGCGCGCAGACTTGATTATTCAGTGCGAGGGAAACTACCTTTTTAGTTTGACCAGATTCGCGACACGAAAAATACCCGGCAATCTTCTTATAAGCTATAGAGCGTCATTGTAACGTCGATATTAACATATAACTTATATTTTTTATACAAAGTTTGGATGAATTCGTGATACAAAACAGTCTCGACTTCCGTAGAACTTTGATCCTACTTTGCATGCTTTACGTAAACGATATAAATTCTTATGAAACTTCTATATTAATCCAACACTTTTGATGTCTTTTCTTTGCATTCATAGGGCCATAGTTTCTGCCTGATGAAGCTGAGCGTCCTGCAGTTCTGCGACTTTTACAACGCGCTGCTCTCGATCTGGGTGACGCTCGTGGCGATGGCGTCGGTGGGAAGGCGAGCCACCTCCTTCTACCACATGCTGGGCGTCGTCGTGCTCGCACTGGGCGCCGAGATGGATCGCACGGCGCTTTGGGTGTTCCTTATGCCGGCCGTGTCTGGTTGCGCTCTCGTCATTGTTTCCTGGGCGCTGAAGTGCAGAAAGAAGGGTAAGTGTTCTTTTGAGAACAGATTCTGAGGGAGTCAGCCGTTACTACCTACTGGTACAATGCAGATTATTTGATAGAATAAGCGCGGGATTTTTAAACTATTTTTGGAATTTAAGACATTTTGGAGTCCGGAACATGGATTCGGCTCAAACTTTAGAATATGGTTCTGGATGTAAAAATATGATGAAAGTTGCATATCCTGAAAAGTCTTTAATAAAGTGTTAAAAATTGAAAATGCACCAAAATACGTACATGAAGTTGTATTCCCAATTTTCATCGTTTTAACAGTCCATTTAAATTGCACAATTTTAAACTGTTAAAACTTTGGAAGGAATTAATATTTTTCAAATCTAAAAAAAGTAAATGAAAAAGCTCGTTTTCTCTAGTTTTATTTTTAAAATTATATTTAAGAATTTTCAAGATTGAATAGTTTGAAAAATACCATTTGAGAAAGAGTTACTGTTTCAAAATTTTTTCAAAATAACACAAAAAAAGATCAAAACTTTAGTTTTTTGGATCAAGAAAGTCTAATATTACAGCTTTCTTCGTATATTTCCACATCCAAATATATATCACAAAGTTTGAATGGAACTCGTGATCCGGATTCCTGACAGTTTTCTAAGGAGTGGATTTAATTGATTAGTATATGAGTATAATTTTACGGCAAATACCAAATAAGTGGGTACCAATAAAATACATAAATAAACAAATAACATTTTTTTGAGGAGCACACCTGCCAGACTAGACTTTTTCGATTCCCTGAACCATCCTGAATATACAAAAACCTGAAGACATGATCAATCGGGTGGCAAGCTTTTTTGGCGACAATAAATTTATTTATTTTTTTTTTTAAATGCTCAAAAAGAACCTTTAAACGTAAATCTTTTCGTCAGAAAGATACATGAATTTTAATAAAAAGAACAACATAAAACTAGAGAATTCGAGCTTTCATTAGTGCTGTACAGAATAAAATATGTTAATTACTACTTTTAAACTTACATAAATTCAAAGATGAGCTTAAAATGCACAACATTCTGTGGGGATACAAAGGAACGGGGTTTTGCAATTTTTCAATGTATTTTTGAATAACTAATGATAAGTAGTGTATTTCAAAAACCTGATCTGATAGGCGTGTCTCTAAAAAATTTATGTTTGTTTTATTTAGCTCTTATATATTTTATTGACTAAATCTATAATATTAAATAATTTAACATTAAATGAAAAAAATCAACGTTCCAGGCACACTGCAGTATCCAGCGCGCATCTACAGGCTAGTCTTTTTACCACTCGGCCTAATCGTCGTGTTCGTGGGACTCACCTGCTACGCCTTCCTACAGACCCGACGAAACTACTACATCGTGCACAGCCTGTGGCATGTTTGTGTGGCTGCAGGAGCCGTTCTTCTCTTACCGAAGCGCGAGTACATGCAGTGATGATAATGACAGCATTATATCCTCACAGTCTCACTTCGTTTCGCGTGTGGCTCTGAATCGACTCATTTGTTACTCGATGATATATACACCATTGTTGACCTTTATACGTCAGGGGCTTCTTGCACCAAGACGTTGATAATATAGGTGCTAATTATATAGACCATTTGGTATTATACATTTGCAGAGGAAACAGGGTTTTTTTCTGTTTTTACGTTCGCACGAACTATACTGTTTTTCCATAGTACGATGATTGTACTAGACAACGAATTTTCGCAAGATTTGTATATTAGATGTAAAGAGTCTATAAAGAGGGAGGATATTGGGAAATAAGTGATTTTTATATTTTTGTATATAAGTACGACATACATGTTAGGAATTGATCAATAACATATGATTCGCTGACATACAAATAATATTAAAACTGGGATAAATCTAGTTTTTTCTTTTGTAAATTTTTTTTTTATCTTAATTTAAAAAATTGCTTTGACTTACTTTAATATATGTAATTTACAATTTCGAAATTTGTTTTCGTGACTGCATTTATATTTAATCATATTTTTTAATTTGAGTTTTGACATTATTTAAGCAGCATTAATTAATTATTTGTTAATATCCTCTCTAAGAAGTATAAGTGATTTTATAAATTTTTTTTTTTGATGATACAGAAGAATTCCTTTATTTTAAGTGATAGGTATACCGATAAATATTTTATTTTAAATTACGAAAAAAAAAGATTTTTAACGGCGGTAAAAATTGAAATCAAGAAATTTCATTGATTTACCAAAAAAGTTATTTGAATAGTGCGATAGAGTGATATCTTTATGATATGATGTTATAAAATGTTAAAGTGAGCTATTCTTACTGTTGAAAAAATTTATGGGAATGATAAGTACTACTTTATCCAAAATATGAAATCGCCTTAGAAATAATTAAGAATCAATTAATCATAAGAAACAATAAAAAACATTCATCATTAATTGAAACGTTGATGCAATATAAGTCTTGATCATAGTTGTGATGAACACACACTGTATAATCTATACTCGAAAATTTGCTATTTTTCAAATAGTATATATTTGGGATGAATCAAATATAGTTAATAAATAATTCAATATTTTTCTCGAAGACTTTCTACTACAACGAATATTGTAAGATATTTCAGGTAAAATTAGCAATTACTAAAAACATAAGGCTACTGCCGTTAGAATTATTCTAAAGCAGTGAAAAAAGGTTCAATTACTATGTGGAAAAAGTATTTTACATCACCCTAATAAAATATTGAAAAAAACAGTATAATCTGTTCGTTACGTTTGTGTCGCACATCGCATTTTTTATTCAAAGTATTTTTGATTAATTTAGGAATTAGTACAAAGTTGTTAATGAGTATGTTATGTTAATTACGTTTTTGTTTATTACAATTATTATTGTCATTCCAAACTCTATTTTTTGTAGTTAATATATAATGACATGGTATAAAAAGATTATGCGAAAACGCATTTATTAGACAAGATTTCTACCTATGAAGTATATTTTTCATAAAAGAACAACGGCTATGGAAATATATATATATATCCTATATTTTTACTATTTACGAATGTAAGGACATACAATTTGCAACAATTATGTATGATGAAGCATACAATGTATGTAAATATTTATTATGTATAAATCATTACACTATTTTTCACACAAATAAAAAATTGTAGTATTATTGTTGACGTTCATAAACAATCGGAGATTTGCAAAGAAACAACGTATTTTGTCATTTATTTCTTCGCATGGCAGCACCCACTAATAATGGCAGGTTTTGAAGCGTTATAACATTCTTATTGCCAGTTTAATAACTTCAGGGGTCCCCGGTATTATACAAAAAATTGTGATAAATACGCACACATGACATATTAGTCTAGATGCTTTAACATTTAAGTTTCAATCTCGTAAAAAATTTACTTGAATATAAATTTAATCAATTACACTGAGAGAATTTGCGTAGTTATAGTGTTTGTTATATATTTATTGTGCATGCTACTCTTTTGCAAAATGTTTGCTTTATATTACAATAATACATCCAGATTCAGCTATTTATGACTAATAATTTATTCAATTACATGAAAATCATATGTATAAATCAAACAAAATAATGACAGAAGTATTATAAGTCTGAAATGAAAACGCATGTAAAAATGAAAAATCAATAAATGGATTTATATATATTCAATAAAACAACTATAATAATGTTTTTCTTTGGTTATTACAAAAACGCATTTCTTTTTGTTACGGGTACTACAAAGTAATAGTACTACCGTTGTACTCCAATTATAATAAAAAAGAAAGTTTTATATAATAATAAGTGAGCATAACAGAGAGAGAGGCGACGCCTTCACGCCTGTACTTACAATCTAATCCTACACACATACATTATACGTGCGACTTAATTGCTATAAAAAAAATTCTCTCAGCGTGACTTTTGCTCAATTCAAAATACACTTCCCACAAAAGCATATAGGTACAAAACGAGAACAAAGAAATAAAAATAGAACCTTTCTCTCGAACGCCTCAAACTCTCACGCTGCGGTAGCGGACTTCGCCGCACCACCGGCATTAGTCGACACTGTAGTCGCCGCTACTTTGGCCAGGATCGCGAGCATCGTCTCCGTGGAGAAACCACAGTGTCGATACACCCGGGCACAATTCTGCCCGGTTTTGCCCGTTTCCATGGCTTCCTGTATCGCCGTCCCCTGTAGCGCCGTGCGCAGCATCTGATTCGACGTCAGCGTGTCCACGAATTTATCCAGGGTGGAGACGGTGTCAGCGGCACGGTCAGCGCTGTTATCGCCCTCGGAGAAGCTCGCGTTGCGCATCGCCTCCGCCGCTTGCTTGGAGTAGGAACAGGCGACGCGCTGCATGCACGTCGTCGTGTCGATACCGTGGCGGGCTAGCGCGTCGTCGAGCTTCGTCATCACCTGGGCTATGCCGCCGTCGTCGCCTAATATTTTTTTCGTTCGTTTTTTTTAGAATAATTTTTCATTTTCACGCAGATTTTTTGGTAAAGTAAATTTTTTACTTACTCCTAGCGTAAGCTCCGTACGATCCGGAGAGCACGTAGAGCAGCTTCGGTATGACCAAAATCGTGCCGATACCGATCACAGCGCCCAGTAGTAGTCCCCCCAGGTCGATTCTTGCGGGAGCGTAACTCGAGACTCCGTAGCCCTAATTTTTGCAAAACAGATACGAGTAAATAGTGCTTTTTCAGAAAATCTAAGCCTTAAAAAAAGAAACTATCTCTACCTATAAAAATACTACCAATGTATAATATAAAAATGACTATAAGTTTATTTTTGTACTTTCTCACCTCCCTTATTATAATTATACCAAGCATAATAAAAAGTATATATCAAGTATTATATAAAAAACTATACGGTTCGAGCTACTTGAGGAACATGTAACTTAGAAATTTGACTATCTTTATTGCAGTGGTGACGTAATAAATGGTGCGCGACACGTTCTCGTTAATAAAGTTTGAGATAGTTACACTGTTGTCGCCGACGTTGGTGAAACCGAAGCGCGGCTCTTGCGTGCGCTCAGTCAGCTCGTTATTGCCACCCCTCGAAGGATCCGCGCCGTTGTTGTCGCTACGCGACTTGGACTGCGTTGATACGGCTATCTGGTCTTGGGCTTTCGCCGATTTCTCCGTGTAGTCGATGGAGCTGGGTTTGAAGCTATGGGGATGAGTAATTTTTCGTTTAAAGGATATAGTCGATTGAAAATTCGCGAGAAAGCTATGATCGCGTCGACTTACCCTCCGTCGTCGAACTTTGGCACGCAGGCAGCCGATACTATGAGGAGGCTAACTCCCAGCAGAGATAAGCTATTCATTTTCGTCATCTATAATTATAACGTGTTTGATGAATGAATTTAATATTGCGGTATGATAAATGTATGCTCGGAAGGGATTTTTTTATATAGATTTTCAAGTTTTAATAAATTTTATAACTCTTATTTATACACTTTACTATCTTAAAAAAAAAATAACTATACTACAAAATGTTACGAAAGATAAATTTAATTAATGTTTAATCACACTCTATCGTTCACCACCCCGTACAATAATCACTTTACACCCCTTCCAGCGACGCGCACCCCAACAACAACTTTTGCAGCTATACCTTATACTCCGAAACGCGCTCGTCGACCGAACTGTGAGCTCAAGAAAAGCTCAAGAAAAACAACACCCGACTCGCAGCACCTGCGACTCGTCACTGAAAGGACACTCTGACCGCATCCCGCTTTTCTATATATATATACAGTCATGCATCGCGGGCATTGTCATCTCCACGTCGATGCTCGCGCGCGGATAATTGCTCCCCCTTCCTCGCTCAACCCTCGTAGACGGTTTCGCTTTCGTTGCTCGTCACTCTCGCAGCCGATGCGTAACGCGCGCTCACCTTTCCGCGGAATTCTCTCTCTTGCTACGTGCGCACACGGCATCCCGAAATAATTCGACTTTTGCGACACCGCAACGAGAGTAAAGTGTCGTGGATAAGTGTAGTGGGTAGTAGTCGCTGCCTTCTATACTCCTCGGTTTCTCGCGGGACGGATTACCGCGAGCGCGTTTCCGGTCTTTTTCCACGCTGGATATTATGCAACCCGGCCAAGACAAGGGGATTGGTAATAAGAAGCGTTATTGTTCTGTATGTGTATGTACACACGTATAGGATGTACTGCGCGCGTGTCACTTTTGAGGCGCGTAATTGCAGGAGCGGTAATTTACATGTTTCGCGTCCTTTGAGGAGAGCAAGATAAAGAGAGTGTAGTAGGTGGTATAAGCGAGTGGAGATGTAAGTATAGTGCGGGTTACGTATATGCGGCGACGACGGGACGAAGCCCGGATGCTTTCTGTTTTGGTAGCTATAGCTGGCTGATGTGACAGGACTGAGTGTATGTCCTGTCGGAGAGCTCTGAACGAAAAATTGAAGAAAGAGGTGTAGGCAAATTGGTAGAGTTTTCTTTTCTTGCTTTTACGTTGATGCGTGTTTCGTAATAAAACGTAAAAGAATTAATATGGTCATACTCAAGGCGCTTGAAAAAATAAGAATGATCGTTGATTTGGCAATATAGTAATTGCAAAACAATTCAATAGTTAATTCCAAAGATGTATTGTCTAATCTTTATTTATTTCTTGCGAATTCTTTATTTTTGTACTTGGTCTTGTATCTCGTAGGAGACACGATGTTCCTATCAAAGAAATCAGTTATATCGCATTAACCGCACATATTGTAGGCAAACATAATATGCAAGAAAAATCTATATAGAAAATAATAATAAAAAAAAATTGTAGATTATAATTAAAAAAAAATAAACGATTGAATTTATATTTACGCGTGTCTGTGTGTGCGTGTATATATATATATATACACACACACACACACTCGCACAGACACATGCACACGCACGCACGCACGCACACACACACACACGCAGACACACACACACACCATTAAAATAAAAAGTATAAAGTATCTAACATATTCTTTCAATCAATATAAAGACTCAACATACCTAGCATGAATTTACTTGCCAGCGAGTCGTTCATGGAGTTCTAACAAAGGTTTTCTAGATGTTTTTACTTTTATATGTAAGATTCAAAGAAATCATATAAATAGAGATATTATAATTATTCTTCACATGCGCTTTTCTTTGCAATAACGTAATTATTCGAGTTTTTTTTTTTAGTAAAAGAACATCAGCTAATTAAAAGAATCATTTGTAATGGGTCCAATTAAGAATCTGTAAAATCTTGACACGTAAAGTAATTACATTAGATACTGACAGAACAAAAATTAAAACTGCACCTAAGTACTGCAATTTCACACCTCGCAAAATGTGCGAAAACGGCCATTTTCTCGAAAAATAAAGTTATATACACGAGTTTGCAAAATTTATTTTCGTATCCAAATGGCTTAATTTTAACCGGCGATGCAATTTTTTCTGAAGTTATTTCAACTCTCGCTGATTTCTCTCCAATTTTATACTCAGGCGGATCTCTTGGTCGCCTCGCGGTTTGTTGACTCCAAACCCAAGAAGGCTTTCATTCTCGTTTTCATGCTAGGTCGTTGCATATTACTTTTATTTTCTAGAAATGAAAAGTTAACGATGTTTATATTCCATCTTCTATTACTATAGTACTAAAGAACTTTAGTAGAACTCCTAAAGTAATAATATTCGCTTAATTATAAGAAAATAAATGCGAGCTTTCAAAGAGCCATCAATCACATTTAATTATTTACGTCAAATTGAATGCCATATCATATTCTATAAGTACTCTCTAAAGTTGAATTAATGAAAAATCCACTATATATTAGTTAAAATTGCTTCACCGTAGAATTAGTAGATTTTCACTGATAAAATAGTGAATATTCACTTTAAATTAGATTTTTCACTAATTCAACTTTAGAGAGTATATTAAAAGACGTAACAGGCGCCATTTAATCATTTCATTAAAAACAAAACAAAAATCATATAACGCATCCATTGCCCAAAGACCTAAGATAATCTCGTCCAGGAAGCATCATAGCAGCAGCATAGCAGCGTAAAAAATAATAGTGACAAGCTAAAAAGGAGTCAGCCACTCAAAGGAACGTGTTGCACATTACTACGGCGATCCCTCGCGGATTCTCCAAACCTAAGCGCGGTAACAAATAGCTTATTTCCGCCTTCCCGTATACCTCGACCGATAGCCATCACGCGAATCGCGAAAACATCTATACACCCGCGGCGGCATCTCTCCATACGACAAGCGCACGCAGGTATATACAAACAATGCACTCGACTCGCTGGAAATTCGTTCTGCGCGCTGCCCAGGCAAACTACCTTAGGACTTTCCTTCGCGCTCGCGCCTCGTTTCCCCCAAGGTGAAAACAAGCGCGCAAAAATTGCAACTGGAAAGGATCATTAATCTTCGCAGGGAGACATAAGCGCGTTCGGTGCTCTCTAACACGCGGGCTATTAAAAATTATGATTATATTCGCGGCGTGGTGATGGCACTGTGCATCGCACGCTACTTCCTCGCTCCGCTCCCGGTGAGGGAGAGAAGAAGGGTCGGCACCGTCAGAAGCACGGTAGCTACATATCGCGCGCGCGACTGACGCTCCCAGTGAGTACGAGTTTTGCCACCTCGCGAAATAGTACGTACAGTAGTTACACTAGCTAGCACAATGAAGGTGTGCGATTGAAATTAAAGCCCACGATAAATGGGTGGTTGTTTTACTTTTTTTTTTCGGAACGCGATAACATTTTTGTCGTTTCGTTGGCCTTTTTTTAAATGCCTCGTCCGCAATTGAGTGGCTGTGGTGTGTAATTGCTCTCGGTTACATTGTAATAAGCGGGACAAGGTGTTGGTAAAACATGTTATAGGTATACGAAATATCGTGGCGTGAGAGAGAGAGAGAGAGAGAGAGTCGCGACCTCCGGATCAAAACAAGGCTGCTTTTTTGACCGCTTTCGGATACTGTGGTTTTTCCTTTTTTTAATTAATCAGTGATTGTTAATGATAAAATGTACTCAATAACTAGTGACTAGTAACTATCAAATTTTTAGCTTTATTTAATCTTGATATACATTCAGTTTTTTTTTAATTAAAATGAAATTTTATGCGCAAGCTCTCAATATCGTATCTTATTTTAGTATCCGGATAAATCGTCTGTCGCAATGGTCAGAAAGAATTTAATACTGACGTCAACGTTCACTTGCTTGTTGAGCCAATTCGTTACGGCTCACGGGCAATCCATCGACTTATCGACGCTCAAGTCAGGTCGTCATTCACGATTCATCTCCTTCGACGCTGATTCCGGAAAAATTGATGTAAGTGTTATTGTTATCCAAACATGATTGACTCTTTCTGATTCTAACCCACTACTGACATGTCAAATGAGAGAGTATAATACACGCAATTGCGCAGATTGCCTTGGACTTGTCGGTACCATTCCTCTCGATTCCCTTGGAGGACAAGAAGAGCCATGGCGGCCCACCTAGCCCACTTGTAAACGTCAACGCAAAAGCTCTCGCGGTCTTCGGTCTACTAATGGCACTATCGGCATTCGTCGTCCCTCTGTTCGTGAAGAAGATCCCGG
This sequence comes from Torymus flavipes, assembly GCA_030522905.1. Taxonomy (NCBI): domain Eukaryota; kingdom Metazoa; phylum Arthropoda; class Insecta; order Hymenoptera; family Torymidae; genus Torymus; species Torymus flavipes. The sequence continues at coordinate 8,974 of JAPYZO010005126.1, read as the reverse complement.
AAGCACCAGTCGATGCAATACCGGCCGAACTGCACGGCCACCGTCCCCATCATCATTACAGTAAGGAGCACAAAAGTAAAGCACTATTTTATATTTTTTGTATGATATAAATTTATTTCGAGTTTTCATCATTCGTCATTCGCATTATGCATTTAACAAGAATTATTCATTTTAATAGTGCACTTGATAACATTGTTTGTATAAATATATAAGTACGCGCTTATACTCTTTACAAATTTACGTTCATGCACGAACAATTTTATAGATAAGTACTGTCTAGCAAAATACTTTTATTTAATCGACGGATTTCGATTATGTGTATTTCACTTAGCAAAAGCTGTAAGTGAATGAATAAAATTCTCGATAAAGTATATGTAGACAAAGTAGAAATTTACATTTTTGTTGACACGTACGTACAACATACAATTCATTTTTAACATTTATTTATTATCACCTTATGAATTAACGCATCGAGTTTTCAACGTTTAACTTATTATTGTATCGATATATTTAGGAACGGATCGAGGCCTGGACTTTTCGTACTTGGGAGATTCGCTCAACGAGATTCTCTTTAGGGACAGCCGAGTAACACCGTGTATACAGCGTATCGTTTGCTCAGCAGTAGCAACCTCGAGTCACAAAGACAACCCGACTAGTGTGGACAATATACTCAATGGATTATCCAGGTATAATAGACTTTTAATTGTTTATTGAGCATTTTGAATTATTTATTATCCGAGTTTTTGTATAAAAAGTATAAACGATGTTTTGTATTGTTATAGCTTTCAAGTATATTTTTATTTGTAAGAGGTGCTCCAATCGTATAGCAATCAAAACTTGTACTTACTCAGAATTGTATAATTGTATAATGTAAGGCGTTATAAAGTGTCAAAATTTTTATTCAAAATTTTTCTCTCGTGAGGTATATCATAACATTCTATATTAATTATTCTAATTTTGTCTATGATATATCACATTTCAATGTTTCTTTTGAGTATTAGTAAGTCACACAGCTTTGATATTTCATCTTATTAATTATACCAAATAGTTCATTTTTTACAACAATAATTATTGTAACAAAACATCAATCGTTAAAGTATTGATGTATTTAAAATACAAAAATTGCTCGTATTATCCCCGATGGAAATGGAAAATGTATATAAATGTAAAAAAATGTATATAAAAGATACATGTATATACATTTATTTATAAAAATTTACACGTATTTACATTTATATATTTTTTCTTACATTTTGAATAATTGTATTGAAAAATTTTATTTCTGCAAATACACTTATTTACATGTATTTACAGATATATACATTTAAAAAATTGTGTCGTCTAATGTGTACAAATAAAAAATATATAAATGTAAATAAGTGTAAATATATGTATATAAATGTAAATAAATATAAATGCGTGTTCCAATTACAACATTTATATACACTTATTTACATGTATATGTGCAGTTCTCATATAAGTGGCGACAAAACCCGAAATCGCGATTGGAAAAATTTTTTTCGAGCACACTTTCGGGACAAAGATTTTTTTAGCGTCCATCGAGTGGACTACTTTTTTTAGAGCACTTCTTACTTTATAAGAAAATGCCAAAAAAAGCCCTTCTTTTCAAACCCCAGCCATTTAGCCCAGGACTGATCTACTCAAAGTTTCCAAAGCGAAATTAAAACTACAGAGAAAGAGCTAATGTCGAAAAGGCATAAAAATGCACAAATCGCAGGAATCGGCAGCGTCGCGACTTTGAGAGCATTTTTCTGGCTTTTCGTCGTTCAACTTCAAACCCTTGTAACTTTTGAAGGAATCAACATTTTTCAATTATAGAAAAAAAGAATTAAAGCTTTTTCTTTCTAGTTTTAATTTCTTTTTTAAAAAATAATGTAGGACGTTCCTGGGCTAAATGGCTGGGGTTTGAAGAGGACTTTTTTTGACATTTTCTTATAAAGTTAGAAGTGCTCTGACATTTTCTTATAAAGTTAGAAGTGCTCTAAAAAAAGTAGTCCACTCGATGGACGCTGTACAGCGGCGGATCTTCATTCTATATGCTATAACGAAGAACAAAAACTTTGTCCCGGAAGTGTGCTCGAAAAAAATTTTTCAAATCGCGATTTCGGGTTTTGTCGCCACTTATGTGAGAACTGCATATATACATTTATTTACACACACACACACACACACACACACACACACATTTATATACATTTTCTATTTCCACTAGAGATGCTATGGCGTATGCTCCTAACAACTCTTTAATATAACAATACATTACAGCCTCAGGTGGTTTGAGCAAGCGGCCAACGGCACAGTCATACACGAAGCAGTAGCAAAAGGTCGCGAGGTATTAGGATCTGAAGACTGTACCGCAGTTTACAAGGATTGCGTCATGAACCAGCAATTCATAGCCAATGTACTGAAGATTCTTGGTATATGACACTAACGCTTTCAAACGGGACTAGCTAATCTGACGTTCATTAGACTTTTGTTACTTATTTTAGACTAATTTCGAAAAGACTCAAGCGGACTGAATTGAATAGATGTGATTTTGAATAAAAATAATTTATAAATTTATAAATAATTACAAAAAAATTGTTAAAACTCTTAGAATCTTATTGATTTTACGATTATTTTAAGTACTTAATATTTTAGACTTTAATAAATATCATCTCGATAAATAATAATTTAAAATATTTTCAATATAGATAATATAAAGACATGAAATTTTTTATTTTTTCACCCAATATACAGATCTTTTCGAATAGCACACTCAATTGGATTATTTTATCAAAGTGTGCATGGAGTTACAAAATTCAATCACTCATGCATAAAAAGATAAAACCGAATATCTAATATCAATAAAATTTGGCAGGCGACAGTGCAACTACGCCAAAAAGTATTTATCTTTCTACAACAGCCTATCGTTTTACGATCACGTAACCAGATCATTTAATTCCACTTTTTGTACATTCGCGCAGGAAACTCATGTACTCATGTACTCATAGCTACTCACTTCACCCCAAAATAAATAAAAGAAAAAAAGAATTGGCCTAAACGATCTCCTAGTCGTTGCTTCTCTAATCTCTCGTCATCATCATCGTCGTCTTAGCGCGGCGTAGAGCCACCGAGCGTAAAATTTCAGCACGCGACGCGGACATTTCACATGGCGTGGAGAAAACGCGCGTATTACAGAGAAAAGAAAAAATTACGCTCAAAGTTGTCACTTTGAGAACTGAAACATAAACGTGAATAGAAATTACGATTGTATTGCAATAGTTTGCTGTATTAAATTGTAATATCTTTCACGTGTAAAAAATTTCTCTTCTATATCATATTAAGCACTGTACCAACCAACTATTCCGAACAGAACAATATATTGTTCTGTTGTAAAAATCTATTCAATTATTCAACAATTAAATAATAGTTTCTATGGAAACTATTGACTATTGTCAATTTTGTACGGTTTTTATATCATCAGACAATGAGAATGTTTAAAAAAAATAAATAAATAAAAAAATTTACAAATTTCAATTTAAACTGAATAAAAAAACAAATTAAAATCCTAAAACTTCGAAGGAAAAAATTGTTTTTCACTTTCTAGTCGATTTGCAAAAAGACAAATCTTAATATTCCACTCACCCATCTTTCACTTGCTTTAACAATACTTCATTCCATTATAATCAACTGACATTTAAGATAATACACCCCCGCCCGCGAGTAACTTTTTGCAAACGGGACTTTTGGCGACATCGCTCGCCGTTTTTCCGAGCATGTCGTGAGCTTCTAGTTCAGCGCCATTCCGCAGGAGGAAGTCAATAATTGTCGGGTGAGAATGAAGGGCTGCTAGGTGCAGAGGCGTACGACCGGACGCATCTCCCTGTGACAAATCGACGCCGGCAAGGTGGTAGGACCGTAATCGAATTAAGTTACCCGCTGCTGCAGCCGAACACATTCGGTCACCGATGAGACGGCTGCGTTCGTGCAGATGAGCCCCGCATTGGAGTAATAATTTTATTATCTACGGACAAGAATATTATAAGAAAAGAACAGGAAAGGTGTAGTATAATATTAATATGCTCTTATTTGATGTTTTAGGATACCTCGTGACTGTCGTGTTCTATGGCTTCCGTTAATGGCGTTCGATTAAATCTATCTTTGACGTGTACATTCGCTCCCATGTTTAACAGATGTCGAACTACCACAATATCGCCCTCACAGCAAGCAATATGTAGTGCAGTTCTACCGTCAGCATTTGGTTGAGAAATATCAGCTCCCTATCAACAAATAAAAATATATCATAAGGCAATTATTATATATTACAGCGTATATATACGAAGCAATGAAAGAAAAAATACTTACGTATCTCTTAAGAGATTCAAGCTTAGCTAGATCCTTTGACATCACAGCAGCATTCATCATTGCTGGAAAGAGAATGGCACCCAGTTCTTTAAATTCCTGAGGCGAATTTATTCTTAATGATCTACCGACGGCATCGACTAAATCCCAATCATGTAAAGTAACTGATCTTCCTGCAGTTAGTTCACCTCGTAAGTTCGTTTCCATCATCGCTCGTTTTGTTTCTATATCCCATTCCGTTTTAGATAATACATAAGCAAGTTTTGTTAAGGCTGCCTCTGGAGTCATGTCAAAACCGGATATAACTCCTGAAAAATAAAATAAAAATGAAGTTGAGAGTACAGCATTGTATCATTGATACTGCACAGATTTTTTAATAATAAAAACACATAATTTTGTAAATAAATTTATAATATTCTGTTAAAAAATATATAAAAGATATCTTGCCCTCTCGTATATATATAGGATTTACTGTGTGATATATGTAGGTCAATAAATAAATAATATGAATAAAAAAACTGTAACAGAATAATAAATAAATTATCAGTGATTTCTGTATCAACATACCGGCATCCACTAATATTTTTCCAGTATCGTATATTGTTGAAACACTGCCCTCTGGACATTGAGTAATGTTTACAATGATAACTCCCCGTTCTGCTGCTCCTTTAAATTCAGCTATAATATCTTCTCGGTTTGAGGGTACGTTACCTGCGCCGTAAGTTTGTAGGACAACTCCTTCAATAGGTTTACGAAGGAAAGCTCTCACAACATCAGCAGTTATACTAGGGAATAAACGGAGAAGACCGACTTTCTCGTTTAGCGTAGTGTGAACGTGAAATTTTTCCAAAATGGATGTACGGAATATGGAGCGGTAGTCAACTGAAATTATATTTATTATTGTCCATTTAAAATCTACATCGATTTAAATTTAGTGTGTTACTCCGTAATAAAAATATCAAACATATTCAGTTTGTTTAAATAAATCAAACAAATCAAACTGATATTTTTGATGATTATTAAGGGTATGAACAGGATGTTGGTGGGAAAAATCTCGTGAGAGGAAAAATTCCACCATTGAAGTGATCGACTCTCTCAGTCTTGTATGTACACTCGACGTTGTCAACTTATGTATGGGAGCGACGGGCGGGCCGCCACTGGCCAATACCTGGTGATCGGCCAGCCGCTCCCATAGATAAGTTGACAACGTCGAGTGTACATACAAGACTGAGAGAGTCGATCACTTTTAATGAGTTTTCACATGTTTATTTTCAACAGGGTATACTTTCATTAAAAAAATTACCATCAATTTTGATGCCAGCAATAGCAAGAGGTGGAACATTGGGAGAATAAAAAGCCTCAAATGCAGTAACAGATGCTTTAGTTGTACGATTCCCCCTCATAAGACGAGTTCCAAAGAAAATGCAGACCTCAGGTATACTATAATTAGCAGCAATCACAAGAGATGTTAAGAAGTTATCAAGCCCATCACTTCTAGTGTCAAACAGTGGTAATTGTGATCCTGTTAACACTACTATTTTTCCAAGAGCCTCCAACATGAAAGATAATGCCGAAGCAGTGTAACTTAATGTATCAGTACCATGTAAGACTACAAAACCATCAAAGTGTTCATAAGACTCCTAAAAAAAAAAAAAATTTAAATGATGTATATATAACTATTTTATAATAAAAATATTATTGGTGTTTTACTTGAATGTCACGTGCTATTCGGATCCAATCATCCATTCTCATGTTACTAGAGTCACACAAAGGTGAGTATTCCAACACATTATAAATTATTCGTCTACTATCTACATCAGTCATTCTGAAAAAAGAATATTCAAATATATTTAAACTATTTATCTATAAATTTTCATTGATAAATATTAAAGAGAAGTAAATATCCATCACAAGAAAATTTTATGCCTAAAGTTAGAACTGAACAGATTCTTTTTATTTTTATACAATAGATAATCTTGATACATACGGTAATACTAAAGGACCCATTGGTCCAAATCTTTCTTCAGCATATTCTTTGTCATGCATATTAGGATATTTCCTCAAATTTTTTACAAAAGCATTAGCTTTTGGTACAAGGGCTGAAATATAAATTTTAAGTTTATTATACATAATATATTTCAAAATTCATATTTTAGAATTGACAAAAATGTTCGAGCAATATTAAATTGATTTAAAAAAAAAATAAAAATTACCTCCTTCCGGATTTCGAACCATTCCAATAGTTCCCCCTGTATATAAAACAAGAACTCTTCCTTCTGGTCTAGATTCTTGAAATGATCCAGAGGAGACATTTCGTCGAATTTGTTGGATATCATTACAATTTTCTTGCAAAGAATTCTCACCATTTTGTTTACTATTGTTTTCTGAATTTTGGATTGGACTTGTACTGAACATTTCTGCATTAACAGTTAAATCTGCGCTGTTCATTGTATCTCCTGAAAACAAAATTTATACCATAAACTTTTGTTGTTCTTAAAATTCTAAGAACTTATTTTAAAAGTAGCATTTTTTTTACAGAAAAACATGATTTTACATTTATAAAGTTATATAGTTTTATAATAATTTAGAATCTAATAAATGCCAACAAATTCAACAGTAGAAATGATATCAATACAGATAATCTATAGGAATAACAATAATCATTACCAATACAGAGAAAAATCCAAATAAATTCAATTTCTTGAAAAATAAATGGAAAAAATAAAAGCTCTACTTACTCTAGTACTGGATGCTGCTGCTCGACTACTAAAGCTTACTTCATTGAATGTCAATGTCAGAGTGACTGATTGCTGATCAATCAGCTCTGCAATATTATTGATATCTTTTATTTATATCATTGATTTTTCTTCTCTCCGACAGTCAACCAAGAAATACGACACTTCTCTCACTCTTGATGATTTGACCAATTGACCCCTTCTCCTTTCGCAATACAATTCCACGCCACAACTTTAATGTATCTTCGACTGTTCCACACACACACAGCCTAGCAAGTCGCGCGCGCGGTCCGCTCGCACAGCTAGCGGCCTGCCTCTAATATGCCCTTCCTTCCGTCTGCGTATTTACACCTCATCGATGAATGTCGCGCTGCATATTACATCAGAGCGATGCGGAAGTATTATCCAGCTAGATCAGCTATACTGTTATGTCTTATTATCTATTATCTAGTCGTCAGCATATTGGGATTTTTCTTTCTTCGGTCACCGCTACTGCACCTGCGGTGAGCACGTGTAGTGCACACTTACTACCTATTTATATAGCGGCAATGGCAAGCCACGCCACACGCGCTTTTTGAGCCTTCGGTAGTTGCTCGTGACAGTCGTGACGTCGCACGCCGCGATAAGGGGTATCTACACTGGGGGCGCATTATGGAGCGTCAAGATACGCGTACCCGACCAATCGCATCTTGACTCGAGCGAAATTGAGTAGAAGCAAAGAGTATCTAGTCCGCTGGAGTCAAGCTGTGATTGGTCGGGTCGGCGCAGTTTGAATGGGCATATCGACGCGCTTCATTATGCGCCCTCAGTGTAGACTGTAGATATCCCCTAAATGCGTACCGATATATTCCAAATGTCCCGGAGCCGACATGACCTACAATCACAGGTTTTCGTTGTTTTGTAATGTGTTGCAATGGAATGAGGCAATTAGGTGAATGCATGGTTTCGAGAAATGAGTAAAAAATTGTCGTTACTGATAATTAGTGCGACAGAAGAAAGGAACTTTGTTATGATATGCTCAACTGAGTGTATCATTGATTAGAAATGTGTTAAATTAAGTACAATAGCTATTCAAACATTTAAATGTTATTATAAATAACACATTTGAATTTAAAAAATAAAAAGAATATATCATATATATATATATATATATAGATCAAAAAATCAATTTCTTAATGATATCATTAAGTAACATTTTCGTAACGGGCGTAAAATTTCCGTTGCGGTCGTAAATTTTCCGTAGCAGGCGTAAAATTTTCGAAGCGAGCGTAAAATTTTCACTAAAGAAATTTTCGCTAGTAAAAGATTTTCTTATACTTGTTTCTTAATAATTTTCGAGAAAATTTTCTTTAACTTACTTATCTTCGTGTCTTTCCTATTCATTCTTTTTGCGTATCTTACGTTTTCAATGATAACAAATTTTACTTTCATTTTTTATTAATCTATTCTTTTATTCTAATCTAATCTTTATTACGAAAATACAAAATTTACAAAAAATTTTGAATATGTTGAAATCAGGAAAGACAAACATGAAAATTTCAATAGGTCTTTGGTCAGTCGCTGCAGTACTGGGAATCCGTCAATCTAGTCTCATGTTACAGGTATAAAAACATAAAAATCCAAACCTGTGTAACAAAAAATATTGTGTGTATCAATTAAGGGCTAAGCGGGCTTTTTGACCTCGTGTAGTGTCAGTACTCGTCTACGGGTCGTGCTTGCTCGCCTGCGACTCGTACTGCAAACTCTACACTTACAAGGAGATGATCAGGGGTGCCGGTCCTGGATTTTGCTAAAACTGCAGGAGGTATTTCTTTATGACAAATAATGAGACACGTGTCCCGGGGTTTTTGTGAATGGGCCTTTTTTCCGAAATG
>JAPYZO010005124.1:0-11788 GCA_030522905.1 Torymus flavipes | reverse complement strand
TATTATTACTTTTATTATATATACATTTGTTTTAACAATAAATTTTCTTATGTATTAAATACATTCTATGCGAGATGAATGAAATGAAATTGATTCTACAATGAATTACTTTCTTGACTCATTAAGTAATTTTTTGCAATAGCATTCGACGTATAAATTTGTTTGGCACTTAAATATCATACTTATGCGCGGTACTTTTTAGCGCAGCGTGCCGAGCCTTTGTTCAGCTTTCAATAATTTGAAATCATAAACAAAGAAAAAGTAAAAAAGTAACAAGATTCTGAACAAAAACTTAAATATTCATTCGAGGCGTTGTGTGGTTAAAATTATTTTAACAAATTAGTGCAGGTTCGCCTTTTTGACACTTTCTTTGATTCCATGACAGTTTCCGTCATAACTTCCCGTGATCTGACTTTTTATTTTCTTCATTTTCATTTGTTTCTAGTGCATTCTGTTTCGCAGAATTTGAGTACATTCTTCGCATCTTCTACAAAACTATATGTTGACTTTATCGAGTAAATATCTATAGATTCCGAAAGTATTACCATGTAACTTAGTGCTAATCACTAATCAAATATCATACAATCACTAAATTATTGCTTTGTCGTACCTTGTATCACACTAATCTAAACGCTAGCTCTCATTCCATATTACAACTTATTTTCCAATTTTCATTTGTTTGCTGTTTTTCGCAAAATCCACTAAATTTGTCATAGATTGCTCAGTTAATAGGTATAATAAACGCAGAAATTTATCATTTACGTGTAATATTATAAAAGCATAAAATTTTGTTTACCATTTAATACAATGTAGATATATAAAAAGAATAATATAAGTTGAATTAAATACCGATTTTCATTCTCATTCATTATACGCAGATTATAAATTTTATACCTATTCATCTGAAAATTATCACTTTTAAAAATATTTTCTTCATAAAAGTATGTAACTGAATACAATTTTTCACAAACAGTTTCTGATTATTTTTTACGTAAACGTGCTTCCAGATGCTGAAATAAAGCAGTATAAAGGTTATTCATATAATTATTCTTGTATTTTGTCTAATTTTATTGCGTGTTTAAAGCAATTAAAATATTCAAGAATGTTCCTTGTTAAAAATGCTAGATCCCGACAATGTAACAGAATTTCTCTTTGCAGTGTAAGTATTTATCAAGTTTTCAGTCAACTATATCATAACAAGACATTGTTATAGGGTTAACATATATCTGGATTATATATATATTCATCTTATAAGTTAATAATGTTTTATAATATGTCGCGCACTTTTCTATAAAAAAATAATCCCATACGTTTCTTTTTAATGTAACGTAGAAGTGGTTGTCATTTCTCCGGTTTATTTGTGTATTTATTATAATTCTTAATAGATATTAAAATTTATGAAATAATTATCGGTAATTATTGATATATGATCTAGTAAATATATTGGTTTTACAACATTAATGTTAATAATATTCAATTTTATGCAATGATCAAGCACGCTATATTACCAATCATATTATAATTATATGTAAGTATTTTTAAAGCAAATCATATAGCAAATTATGAGGCGCTAGAATTGTTTATACTAAAATGTTTATACATTTGAGTTATATTAGACTAAATTATTCAATATTTCAAATGAATAATTGCTTGTAGTTTAGAAAAAATGATGAATCCTAAATTGAGGTTTTTTATTTTTCGGTTGGAAATTGTGTTTGAATGTTATTTCTTAGATATAACTATATTGTAAGTATGTATATAATGGCGCTTTACTTCAGGATCGGGAAAAACGTTGTTATTATTAGTTATTGACTACTGTTACGACATTATATATATTTTTTTTATATCTAATATATTATAATCGATTGACTGTTTGAGTATTACTGGTATCATATCATTAAGATGATATAAATTTACTATTAATGTGATCAGACGCGAGTATAATTTACGTTCAGTAGGTGCGAAATTTCGTTTTTTTTTCTTCAATTTTGTCTTTGTCACGCCTACAGTATTTTTATAACATAGTTTGCGCCGTAAACTGCCCGCTTATCATGTATATTTGTGTCGACCCTCAATTAACGAGTTTATTTTTTCTTTTTAAATGGAAATGTAAAAAATTTTTCCTTTTTTTTTACAATTTCTTTGAACCAAACTTCCTTTAGCAGATTTAATTATTCTACAATTTCTTTAAAAAAATTTATAGTGCATTTTCATTACACTTATAAAAATATTTATTCTATTTTATATCCCATAAAGAACGGAAACTAAATAGTACAATAGGTAAATTTATAAATTGAGTGATTTTTTTAATTAATAACCAATTGACCTCTCATATAAATCTTATTTGAAGTACAAAAATAGCTTTCTTAATACAATGTCTTTATTTTTCCTCTTCTGACAATCTATACGAAAACTCGAGATTCAAAGGTCGATACTTGTATAATCGATCGCATAATCTCTTATAAATATTTTTTGTCTACAATACTTTACCCTTGCAAAGTACATATCTATGTATAAATGCAAATACCATGCACAATATTCTTCACATTACATGTGTAAAAAGGATAAAGAAAATAATTTTTCTTATATCAATACTATTAACTTATATTGATTTATAAGTAAAGCCAAATTACATTTTAAATAAAATTAAATCCCACATTTTGAAATATTTACTGGAGAAAGGATTGGTCAAAAAAAGGCTTAAAATCGCCATAGGACCCTGCTTTAAATCTATGTCTACAATTATACTGTATAAAAAAAGACTAGATTTCTATGTTGATACGAAGCGTTAAATACTTGTTTTGACTAGAAATATTTTCTTCATTCTTCTATTTCACAAACGTCGGTTATTATTGCATTGACTCATATATAGGTATGCAAGGTACGTTAATGCTTTGACTATATTTTATTTTGTATTGGACCAGATATAATATAATGCAGCTTACAAAATTTATAATTAGATAAGCATTACATATAATATACAGTGGTCAATTTTGCATTTTTATAATTAAAATTAAATTTATATTTAAAAACAATTTTTCTATAAATAGTAATATGAAATATAAATACTTATAAGGAGATGTAAAAGAGCCGATTTTAACGTCATGCATTTTCTGTAATTAATTCTAGGCATGTTTTAAAAAAAAGGGAGATTTACTTCCCTAGGCAAATTCAATTATGAAAACCGTCTAATGAATGATATTTTCATCCACGTATATTTTCTTGCACGATTGCGGAGAGCAGAAAGTCACCATTTTGTTGAAACAACATAGAAGTTTATGGGATTCTTTCACATTATTTTAAACGTTAATGTAACATAAATACGAAATATTTTTACTGCACAATAATTATAGTCTTAAGTTTAGGTGTATCTACTAAATAAATGCGGTATCACGTAAAATATGATTAGAAACATTATTTGACTAGAAAAGAATCTGTTCGAAAAACTCTCATACATTCTTAATGAAGTACAAAAAGAATAAAATGTCGATTAAGAACGAGGAAACGGACTCCACTTATTTACGAAAAATTAAAAACAATTGTATTTGTCTTGTACACGTAGATATTTGCTTTTGCATTTTACCTTTGCAGTAATTGGTCCTGTGAATGGACGAAAAGATTATACTATAACTAGCACCTTCTTATTCCCTACATTTTTTATCCATGTAATATTTACACCGTTCTTATATTATTAAGATTATAGAGTGGTAGGATATTACTTATGGAAGTTTATACTAAATTTTGAGTTTTAGGTAAAGTAATTAATGACTCACAATTATTTCTTTACAAGATGATTTACATTTTTTGGTGATAAAAATTATTACTCAGTAATGATTCATTGAATATACTTGAAAATAAATTATAATTATGTCATTGATTGTTTATTAATGGGTTTATATATGCGGCAGAATATAAAAAGGGGAAGCAAGAAGTAATGAATTTTTGTCTGAAAAAGTTTAAATAGCTCGGCTCCTTCGAATAAATTTTCGCTGTGTCGAATAAAATTCGTACCCGTATAAAAGTAAAAGCTCCTTGTCACCCGCTTTGCTTTCTCTTTTCCGCATTCTCTCGCAACTTCCCTCACCTTTTTTCACATCGCCCACCCTCTATCCGCAAGTGTTACGTCAGCGGCACGAATTTGCCGGCTGCGAGACTTGGCCATTAAGTAAGCCGCGGCCGCACAACACGTTCCATAATTCAAAGGCGTACAACTTGTCGGCTGTCTCTCTCACGCGCTCGCGCGCGAATCACTTCTGGTCAGTGTGCTGCAGAGTGGTCCCGCAACAGGTGGCGGCCCCCTCTCGCCCCGCAACTTGCGATCGCCGTCGCGAACGAGACGAAAAATTTCTCCCGAAAACGAAGTGGCGTGTTGTCGATTACTTAGCGCCGCGCTTGCTTCTTTTCTCTGCGAGTTTAAGGGAGCCGGGGAGTAGGACCACGCGCTTTCGCTCGCTCTTTGCCGCACTTTCCTAATGCTTTATGTGGTGTTCAAAGTTTCGCCTCGGCTCGGGAAGTTTACTCGCTATTTTTACACGCTTGAGCTTTTATTCAGTTGCGAATTCTCGGATATATCATACAGCATTGTGTAAGCCGTTTGAAATTCATTGCGAATTTACCGGAACTTTCCTCCAACTTTTTTAAACTTTCGAGTGAAGTTAAAATGCCATCTTCACTGCTTTAATATTCAATACTGATTTGAAATGGTCAAAATTCACGATTTTTTCATAAATATTACGGTTGTTTTCAGATTATTATTCTTATTATTAAAGTATTACATATAAATAAAAAAAAGATCATCCTTTAATTTATGAAAACTGTCTATAATTAATATGGAATAAAGACAACTTTTAATTTAAATAATTCATTGCTGTTTATATTTACAGTTTAGTTTTCTCGTTCTTAACACAAACTTTATATTATCACAGAAATCATAGAAAGAACTTTTTTTTTACAAATACACTAATAAAAAATATTGCACAAGATAAATTAGAGGGCATTCGATTTGCTAAAATAAGATACAGCTTTATACTTACATTTTCGACTAGTAAAATGCAAATATTATGTCAAACCTATTGTTCGACGAGACATATTCAGTAAAATTCTTTCGTATTTATAAAAATTGCACGCGAAACTCTACGAGAGTTCGAAATAATTGGAGATTCGATGTTTTCGGCGTTTTAGTGTCTTATTTATGCACACACTTAGTTGGCTTGCATTGTACGACATTCGGCGTTTTTTTCAGCCGGAAGGAGTCAGCTACTGACGCTGAATTCTCCCTAAACAAATCTTCATGAATAGCCTGCGTTGGTTTAAAAGTACCAACGCAACTTTCATTTTTGCGGAAAAGAAGTATCGAAACCAACTATGTTGTTACTCTACGTCATATAACAATTACGAGCTAATAATATATATTGTTCTTAGAATAATTTCTAGCTTTAATTGAGTAATTATATTTTTTTGTAAAATAGTGACATAATTCACTCGGTTTATGATATATATTAAGGATATCAGAAATTTCGGTTGAACTAATTACATCTGAGATGACAAGTCACTTCTATTAAATCATTGATTTCGAAATGTTGCGTTATGTAGGCTTGATTGTATACAGGCTTAAACAAACGTATCTAAATAAGATTGCATTATTTTTATATAAATGTTCACACGATCTTTACGGTTTTATACAATGTGTTAACGAGCTATTTTATGTTTTAATATCTTGTTGGAAATCCTCTTACTTATGTTAGGTATTGCTTAATTATTTTTATAAAAAAAGTATAGTTAAATAGTTGTTTCGATAAAATTTTTCCTTCAATGTTCAATTAATTTGTCTAAGTACTCTCCTTTTATAGGTAAGCATAAAACCGTACCTGGAGTAGAGAAACTCTAAGAGTTTGGTAAAATTATGCAATTATTATATAATACATGTATTATATATAATTCGTTATTCGTTGGTTGAGATTATTGGTACAGTTCGAACGGGACATAAAATACGAGACGTCCATTCCTTTCCTGGTCCTTGCTGAATCTATGCTCCGTACATGTCTTAAGATTTTCTTGACATTTTCTTGCTTCATTTATCCTCGATTTGAATTGCACGAGTTTTCTTTTGTTTCTGAAAAAAATAACATCGAGCTTCAAATCGTCTTCAGTTTTTAAGTTGTTCATCTGTATATATTAAGTGTTTCTGTTTCTGAGAGATAGTTACAAAATTAAAATCATATTTACTGCAGTACTTTAAGGTAGGTAGTTCATCAAAATCGCGTTT
The DNA here is from genome assembly GCA_030522905.1 of Torymus flavipes. NCBI lineage: Eukaryota > Metazoa > Arthropoda > Insecta > Hymenoptera > Torymidae > Torymus > Torymus flavipes. Next base: position 5,523 of record JAPYZO010005124.1, on the reverse strand, counting down.
TCTTGCGATCAATTTAAAATTTTATGTACGTATTAAGGTTGTATGGGTTACACGGTCGCATCAAACCACGAGTAAACATCATTTAAAATTAAGTTTACAATTTAATTAAAAAATATTTCATGTTCATAATTAGTCTCACGATAATATATATTATCATGAGATTCAATGTATAGGCCTTACAGTAATACTTTTATTGCTGTAGGAGAAAGTATATGGTTAGATTTCCTGTATTTTTTCAGTGTATTTTAAATAATATAACTAACTTTTAACACCGAATTAATAGCCAATACAACCGTAAGTATAATGGTATACATCATAATTGTGTAAAAATTTTGATTATTCTGACAATCCATGATTTTGATATAAAGTTTTAAAGCTGCAAGTTAAACTTTAAGCCCAGGGGATAACGGGGATTGAAAAGTAGTACATATATACCTGCGGTGTGAATATAATATTTCGTCATTGTAAGTGTAAAGGACGCATTTTGCGCCATGTCTTGTGAGCACAAAATGCAATTTGCGCACACAAGGCGTACATTAAAAAATGTTGAAAAATTTAGTTTCTGCTAGTTAAATAGTGATCGCTGGGCCTGATGATCACTATTAAAGTAGCAAAAATAGTACATTATGCAACAACGTTTTGACTCGTTTTGCTTGGGCAGAAAACCCACCAGCGGGGATAATCTGTGACTTTAATTACTCCCCTGTTGCATATAGAACTTGCATATATAACTTTATCCCCACTTTATTGACTTGGAAAAGTGGGACACTACATGAGACAACGTTTTTAAATATATGCTGCTGTGTTGGTAGTGGAGCCACTTGTGGTGGTATGTCATACTGCTCAGAGCTCATTGTTTGTTATTGATTTTATAAAATTTAATATAATTGTATTTTTTGACATAACGCGCGTAAAGTGCTATTTTAGCACAGACTTGAAAATCTAAGGGTGCGAGAAAATAGTATTTTACACATGTAGTGTCAAAAAATTTGTTATTCTATCTAAGCAGGGAACAAGATTTACTGTTCCCGCTAAAACAAAAATATAATTTTTCATTCCTGCTAAACAGAAATAAAGTATTAAAGGGAATAGAACGTTACTTTTGTCCCACTTTTAAGGTCAATAAAGTGGCTATTATAATAGTTGTGAATACATAAATTTGTTAAAAATTTTTACTTCACACTTAGTGGGCGTGAAGTCGTACCTTACGCCTACAAGGACAAATATAGTGCTTTTTCGTAACATGGGTGTAAAATAGAGTTTTACGCCGCAAGCAGTTTTATGTTGCGATTACGCGAGATTGGAAACCATAATTTGTTCTTCGTCATAGTAAGCGCGGCAAATTGCACTCTTTAGTCTCTCTTTTTCGAGTATAAAGCGAAAATCTATTCAAGAGGGAGTAAAGTGCGCACTTTACACCACCATGACGAAAAGTGCTGTTCGAAATGCGGGCGTAACGTTAAACTTTACGCCCATGGTATGAAAACTACTATTTACTGTTCATATTGCAGGTTTTAAAATGGTGTTTTAGAATGACCTGGACGCAAATTTTTCATGTTACGCCCAAGTAATCGTGAAATGCCATTTCACGCCTGCAAAACGAGGCATAAAAACTGATTTCTCCGCCTCCATGCATCGAAAAAAGATTTCGAATTTTCCTTATGTTTTGAACTATATATAAAAATATTTTTACTATATGAAATCAGAGAATTACTAGGAGGCACGCACTAGCTTAATTAAAAGAGAATAATCCAATGACGTGCTTACAGCTGGTCTCGGTGAAGAAAGTCGTCGATTCTCTTAGGTGGGTGCCTCGTTACCAGAGTCGTCGGTACTTTCGCGCTGGCAGGCCGACTCGAGGTGCTTGTTCAGGTAGGACTTGAGGGCGAACGACTTGTGGCACTTAGGGCACTCGTGGTTCTTGTCGGCCGAGTGGGTCTGCATGTGGGCACGCAGGTTCGAGCGGTCGGCGAAGGCCTTGCCGCAGTGGGCGCACCCGTAGGGCTTCTCGCCCGTGTGGCTGCGCAGGTGTCCCTGCAGCAGCCAAGGCCGCGAGAACATCTTGCCGCAGACGCCGCAGCTGTGGGTGAGCTTGTGGGTGAGCACGTGCATGGCCAGCGCGGGCATGCTCACGTAGGCTTTGCCGCAGTGGATGCACTTTTTCGCCGACTGAGAGTTGATGCTGCGGTGTGTCTGTTTGTGCCTCGACAGGTTGGACGACGTCGCGTACTGTTTGCCTGTTGACACATTATTATTTTCACTTTGAACTATAGTTATGATTAGAATAGTTTCAGAGAGCCACCAAGTTTATTTAAACATTTATTCCCTGTAGTAATTAGTTAATTCCACTCACAATCATTTTAGAAAAGTCATAAAAATAATTTCTAAAGAGAAAAATTGAAAAATTTTGAAAAACAAACTTTCTTAGTTTAACCGATTTACAATTGAAGGACGGATTTTCCAACAATTTGGCGAATTGAAACTAAAAATATTACTATTCCAGTGATAAACGATGACGACGCACACGGTGTGCTTGTACAAATCAAGTACGTGTGAATAACGTTGCTCCCAAAAAAGGTGTTATTTCGAAAGCCGATCCGAAAAGGCGTTATTTCGGAAACCGGAACGTCCAAAGAGTTGCAATTATTTGAGTAAATAATAATTATTCACAACCCAGATCTTGAAATGAATCTTTCTGAATAACAATACTTAGTTTTAAAAACATAATTTTAGGATAAAGTATAAACATACAGTATTGTTAGGTAATGATTACATGAGATGCCGTCGTTTGCAACTGGCGTCCGAAATAATGTCTTTTCCAACCAGCTTGCATGGAGTAATGCCTTGCGTATTTATTCAATAGCTACGATATATAACAGTGGTGGTCATCTTTTCATCGATATAGAGTCCATATACTAAAGCTAAACTAGACATTTTCTTTCGCTATAATTTATAAACTTAGAACTAGAGTAATTTTTTCTTGAAATTTTAGTATTATCGATATAATAGTAGTGCTGACACTTGTGGCTCTTTTTGATAATAAATCTATCGTATATGACGAAAATAGACTTGGCATATTCCAAGAACAGGCTGAAATCAATAATTGTCACAGATATTTGACTCTATTATTGTCTGCCGACTTTTATATAACATAAAGAATCAATGGGTTAGCGGACATAAATTTCTTTTTGGCAACGTAATAAATGGAAACTGTTTATGAGTTAAAAATTTGGAAAAATATGAAGGAATTGAAAGATTTATTAAATACATAAATTTGACTCAAAGCAAATCTGTGGAAAATTTCAAGTCTTTTCTTCTATTTCAATAGTTCAGGGAAGCCTAAAAATGCCGCGTAAATAATAGGGCTCGATGGGAGAAACTTGATAATCGATCGTTTTGTAAAAAGTTTGAGCATACCCCAAACATCTATGCGTCAGAAGCGAGTATGCAAACGAGAGCGAACGAGCAAGGGAGAGAGGAGAGAGGGGGGTTGTTTTCTTGCTCCCTTCTAAGGTGTGAGTGTGAGCTCTTCGTATAGTCAGCTGTTGTTGACTCCGTTGCTAGGCGCACCGCACGGTTCGACTTGTACGTAACTTTGAGAAAGATAGGGAGAACTCGGGAGGCAAAATATTCGTCCCTCCTGAGACTTCAACTGTATACGCTTCCCGGAACGGGTTTTGCGCTAAGTAAATGTTTTCGAGTGGTTTCAAAATTTTCATTTCTATAACTATTGTAAAAAATACCTAATTTGAATAAAGCTACTTTTTGTATCTTGGTAGAAAACATTTATTTTCTTCCCCACTCCTTCATTTCATTGATGCAAGTTTATACGTACAACCAAGATTAGAAATTTAGTAAATATAGATTGAAAATATGTTTAATCTACTGTAAGTGAATAGAGACCGCAAGGGTTCATCATGGTAGAGTCAAAAATAGTAACCCGCCAGCACTTAGTCAGTTCGAATCCTGCGCTCTGCTTGTAAGTGTGCGTGTTTCCGTCTTTCGTATATGTGTATTGTATATTGATGGTCTATAATTTCTACTAAACTATAGGAATAGGAATATAGTGACGTCAAACAATAAGAAAAAATATAACAAACTCATCAGAAAAAGTGGTAGGTATGTGGCCGGCCGAGATTATGATATTCCAACGTTTCTTCGATTGATATTTCAATGTTTTTTAATCTAGTTTTACATAATTTTGTTGACGTATAGGATAAAAATATATTTTAGGTATCACGGCATGATAGAGAAATTCTTCATCGAAACTCCGAATGCGTGTTTAAGTTCGCTCTCCGGCACATATTTTTTTCTTTTTCTACATAGTCACACCAAAGGAGGATGCCCACGACGTCCTTATTTTATTCGAAAAATGCAACAGTTAGTTGTAATGGTCAGTTTATTAAATGGGAAGGGTATTCAAACTATTAATTAAAATTTCTCCCTATGCCAAATATGTATAGAAGCAGTGTAACTCGAGTTTGTACAGATGTTGATTATCAATCAATGAGTAAAGCCAAATCAGCCTTCCATACTGGGAAAAATTTTGCACTTTTAAAATAATAACAAAGAAATTAATTTTATGGTCCATGCGATTTTGCAATGATACGCGAGGATGGGTACAGCGTTTTTCTGAAAATTAGACTAACCACATTCGCTGCAAACGTATCTGCCGGTCTTGGAGGTCTCGGGCTGTTCGGTGCCCTCGGCCTTATCACTCGTCTTGACATTCTCCTGTTGCTGCTGTTGCTGCTGTTGCTGCTGTAGCTGCTGTTGCTGTGCCAGCTGTTGATCTTGGGGCTGTTGCGTTGGCGCCTTGCGGTTCTTGGAGCGGCCGTCGGCGACGAGGAGCGTGTCGTAGGTGTAGCTTGCGGGCTTGCTAACCTCTGTCTGCTCCTGCACGACAGTCTGAACTTCCTTGTCACGCTGGCTCGAGTGCTGCGACGGCTGCGAGTTCGGGTTGCTGTTTTCGACGTCGCTGCTACACTCTGACGTGGGCGGTGTAAGTGGCGGCGCCGTCTCGATCACCATCGGCTGCTGAGGCGGTGGTCCCTGAACTGTCTGCTGCTGCTGCTGCTGCTGCTGTTGCTGCACCAACACTGATTGTGGCTGCTGCGCCTGCTGCATTACTGTCTGTTGTTGTATCAGCGGAGCTTGCGGCTGAGGCTGCTGCTGCTGCTGCAGCTGCTGGTGCTGGTGTTGTATCAATGGCTGATGGAGTTGTGTCGTGTGCACTTGAGGTTGCAACGGTTGGGCGATCATCGTCGTCGGGATCGTCGGACTGTAGAAGAGGATTTCTTGCACCGGCGAGAGTGGTATGAAGACGCCTCCGTGGCTCTGTTATCAAGCAAAAGGCAATTGTTCCTTTCATCAGATTTTCATTAGCATCGCTTACTTTTTTGTATAATCATTTATAATTGCAAATTATCTATGTACTTTACTTAAAATTGCTATAGCAAATTTGACTAAAGTGCAGTCTGCTAGTGATAATCGTGCTAAAGCATGTATTGACTAAAGCGCATA
>JAPYZO010005123.1:0-10547 GCA_030522905.1 Torymus flavipes | reverse complement strand
CCATCATTATCATAATTACACAAACTCGAGAGAAAACTCATTCCATATTTTGTTGCTTTCTCCGCAGGACTTGTTCTACTCGCGCAAGAACTACAAGCGGCCGGAGCTGCAGATATCGCCGCATCGGGCGTTCGAGGAGGAGGTTACCCTCCTCGATTCCTTCTTCCCCGGTAAGTATATCAACATCTCTTGCCCCAATATCTTATCCCATAATTATGTTCGAAAAACTTTTTTTAACCGGCGGGTTTTCTTTTACGTGTATAATATATAGTCGTATCGCGGTGATAGCTAATTGATTGACGCTGTCGATATCTCTCTGTGCGCGTTTCCTCGGAGAGCTGCGCGGGGATGATAGACTACGCGAGAGAGTTTTCCGGGAAAAAACGATAGCGACTTTAACATTATCAAGCACGTGGGAATGTTGCAAACTCTCTAGTTATGCTTTATCGGCATAGAGAGAGAGATAATTCCAGTAGTGTGTCTATATATGGCATAAGCGTACGCGTGCGAGTATACGAGATAAGACGAAAATTGGCGTTGAGATATCCTAATTCCAATTAAATTCAGCGAGAGATATATAGGTCGCGAAATATGAGGAAACTTTTCTAAAAACCCCTCATCAGTTAATCTAGAATTTTTTAATTATAGCTTGTTCGTAGATAACGATTTGTTTTGTTTTATCGTTACAAAAGTATGTACGTTTGATCTCTTCTATAAAACGACACGATGAACGTCAGCTAGCGAGACAATGTCTACTTTAATATAGAGAACCTATATACGCGTGTCTTCTCTGACACCGCTCCTATTTTAAACCCTACAAATGAGATATCGACTCTTAGATACGCTCGCAAATAACTTAGCAAAGTCCAATAATACGTCAGCGCGATGCCATTATTAAACCCACGATTGTCAGACATGCATATATATGTACTCATTATTCTATTTTCCTATTCGCAGATGGTGAGGCATACTGTCTGGGCTCGGAGGACAGCGACTGCTGGTATTTGTATACCCTGAATCGAGGCAAATCCAACGGCCTGACCAGCAGCAGCGGCTGCGAGCGCGAGCCCGACCAGACACTAGAGATCATGATGACGCACCTCGACCCCGAGGTCATGGCGATCTTCACGCGCGACATCTGCTCGTCGGCTGCCGAGGCCACCCAGAAGTCCGGCATCGACAAGCTCGTGCCCGACATGATGATCGACGACTTTCTGTTCGAGCCCTGCGGCTATTCCATGAACGGCGTCTCCAAGAATGTGAGTATATAGGGGTGGTTTCGTCTCTTGGGGGGCGAGATTGATTAAGGGTTGGGTTTGCCGAGGTGATGTATTTTTCTCTGCTGCGAAGTCAGGTTTCTTTTTTTTTTTTAATCATCGATGTAATTGATGAAAGCTTTAATATGAAAGGATGAAAAGAATTAAGTGTGAATATTGGATTCGATATTATCTACAAAGAGTTTAGAACGGGGTTGAACTTATTCAATCAATAACTGATTTTTAGAAATAAATACTTACGGTATTTAGTTTGATATAAAAAAAATTCAGTTTTAAATTTATCATAAATAATGGGAGGAAAAGTTTGATGGTTGGAAGATATTTAAAATGATTTAGTTTTTAAGTTGTACACAACAAAGTTGAAAAATATTTATCATATGCTAAATTAAATCAATTTTCGGATCTTGATCAATTGAAAGGAAACATTATATTACATTTATTTAAGTTTTCTCTATAACATTGAAAATTAGTTGGGTTCCTTTAATTTTACATCTTTAATTTTTTTCGTCGCTTTTCCGCAGTAATAAAACTATTCAAAAACTAAATTTTTCCGATTATATCTTCCTAGTTATTCATCGCTCAGAAAATACTTATATATTCGACGCATGGCAATTCATCACGTCGGAATGACGTCAAAAACTAAGACATAAATTGAACGATGCATCTTTTCTCTTCCACCCTATATGATCTCCATTTGCTACACTGTTTATTATTCAAGTAGAAGATAACGCTTTATTATTCAGAAATTTATTTCTTTTCTAAGATAAATATTCATTTTCGGAAATAGATGCCATATATATTATATTATATTACCTAAATATCGTATTTCAAATTCATAAGTGAATATATCAATTTGATACGTCCTTCTAACTAAAAGAAAAAATTAAATAAGTTAAATTAACAAGCCTTTTGACTAACATTGTTCCTTTGTACATTACAGGGCAGCTACATGACCATCCATATAACGCCGGAGCCCGAGTTCTCGTACGTCTCCTTCGAGAGCAACATCCCCGAGGCCTCGTACCAGGAAGTAATAATGCGCGTCCTGAGAACCTTCAAACCCGGCAAGTTCGTCGTCAGCATCTTCGCGAACAAGGAGTCCATCGCGGCTGACTGTCCGCGCGACCTCGAGCAAAACGAGCGTCTGGACTTCGAGGGCGACTTCGTGCGCAATGACGTACAGTACTGTCGTTTCAAAAACTACGACCTGACCTGCGCATTCTACTCCAAGTTTCCGAGCTGAGGGTTCATGGACGCCTCGTCGTCGGTGTCCGCTCGCTGCAGCGACGCCCCCGACGAGGCGACAAACATCTTCTCCCCCTTCCCCCTTCCCATCTCATCCTCATCCCTGCCACCTTCCCACTACCTACAAACCTGTCCTCATCTCCTTAACAACAACAGCATGAGCAATAGTAACAACAATCACAGCATTATCGTCAATAGTAACGAGACGCAGCAGCAGCAACACGCGATGAACAACTATGTCTCTTCGCACTCGTTGAACTTCGACTCGGCAATGGACAACAGCGACCAGCTGCGCAGACAGTCCCTCAAGAGCGACGCGCAGAGAAAAACACTAGAACAAAGTAGTCATCACGGCGAGGTTGACCTGACCAACAGCAGTCGCTCAACTTCATCGCCTCAGCTGATGAGTATCAAACCACGCTCGAAGGTTTATAGACGCGCCTCGCTCAAGTCCCTTACGAACCTCAATACCATCGTCTCGCCGACGCACTCGCGCATTATCAAGGTGTCGAGTCGTAACAAGAGCGAGAAGAGGCTGATCTCGGACTCGCAGTCGACGATCAACAGCGACACCGAAGACAAAGAGAACGTCTGTAATCCACTGTCGCATCCCTACCCGTACTCCACGCCTTGCCAGAAGAAAAGCAACGTGGGGCAGCTGAGTAAGGAACCGTCACCTGTCGAGGAAGAGCCGGAACAGGAACAGCAGCAGCAACAGCCCGAGGAGAAGCAGAAAAGCAAGAGCTGCAGCAGCTTCCTGCCCATTCTCTCGCTGATACCTCACACGGTGATAAGCTTCCAGTACCCCAGTCCCAAGATGAAGTTCTCCTGGTGGAGGAACAAGATCTCGTGAAGGCACGCCTAAGGGGCCCAAAGTCGAAGACTGCCTCGCCGGGGTGGCTTCTTTCCTCCAGAGGTACGGCTGTGACGGCTGTATGTTATATACGTATTGTGTTGCGTTTGAAAAAAAAATCTCCTAGTTGAGGCCGGGTTTGATGCTGATGATGATTGTTGTTGTTGTTTCTTCTTTCCTTTTTTTGGATCTTCAACTGTGAAAGAAAGATAGAGAGAAAGAGAGCGAAAGAGATTCACACACATTCACATACACGTAGCAGTTTGCCTGTAGTCTCTTACTTTTTGCGATATGTCGAAACCAATGATGATCTTATTGCATGAGAGATGTATTTGAGCGCAAATGTCAAGTAGAGAACTCAAAGTAACGATGTTTTAAAGCAAAAAAAAGTAAACCCGATATATTTACGTCGATGTAACAGTCTCCAATCGTCGCTGTAATGTGAAATGAAAAAACCCAGCTTATTATTATAAACGTCGATTGTAGAGAGGAATTTTTAGAAAAAAATGTGTCAAAGTCGTGTTTATCATCTTTGTCGTCGTTTGTGTGTGTATAAAACAATCTGTTTATTCTCCACATTGTAAATGTGTCCTCGTGGCCGTTTTACTTTTGCATGCTGCTGAAATAGTCGAAAGCACTGTCTCGTAGTTCCTATATGATGTTAAAACGTCGGATTAGTCATACGGTGTTTTTACGAAGTAAAACAATGGAAAAAAAAGAAAATTATACGAGTAGGCGACACACATTCGTCTTGTACACCGCGCGAGTCAGAAGACACTTTTTTCTATATGTACGAGCGGCCAAAGCTGAAATGCTAAATTCCCGTCGACACCTGAAACTACGATTATATTACCTTGACCGATGATTGCGATTAATGAGTCTCGCATTTCTTGAAGTAAAAAAAGAAAATAATAACGACTGTAAGGAATAAGAGATGTAACACCTTTAAACTATACGTAGTTTATTGAGCATTCCACAGAACTGAAAATACCTCTAATCTTAATAGTCTTACATCTTAGTAAAAAGAGGTGCTCCATTCAGAAAGGTCTCTTATGCCTAATGTATATCCATGAATGTACTCTAAACTCTACGGTGCGTAAAGTTTAGAAAATAATTCTCTTACTATAACAAATACCATTTTTATGCACAAAATTAAGATTTTTTTTATTTCTATACTTGTATTTTTTTAAATTGTTGAGCGAAACTATGTACTTTGAATTTTAAATTGTGTAAAAATACGTTCATTACTAAACTGTTCGATTTATAATATTACTGCAGATCTACTTAACTAATTTAAAATCTTAGAAAATCTTCCTTGATAATAGAAGTATTTTTAATAAAAATAAAAATTTAGATATAGATGTGTTTTTAATGTAAATGAAAATGTTGGAATGTAAGGAAGTGAGAATTTTTTTTGAAGTATAACTGTAATATTATCTAATGTAGATATTTAAATTTAACATTCCACGCATATGGTTATATACATGAATGTATTTTGTTCCAAACAATGCATTCAACTTAGTGTTTCAAATATAAAATACAAAGGGCTGTTATCAAGGAAGAAAAATAATAATTAACGGACAGCGACATTTTAATGGCATGGTTTAGTTATAAACAATGCCATACTAGTCGATAAACGTCTGATTGAAAAGGTGACGAACAAAAATAAGAATAATTGTATTCTTTTATTGTACAATTTTAATGTTTATCTACGATCATGTCTACAAATTTTTACCTACCTGTAAATTTAAAACAATCAACCAAAAGGAGGGGGAGAAAAATTAAATACCGTCAGATCAACGAAGCATTTTTTAGTTAAAGTATTCATCTTTGTGTTTTTTCCTCACCAGTCTTATTTTGCAAATGTTTATTTTTTTATTTTTTGAACAATAAAAAACTTTCAAAAGATCATTTCCATTCTTTTTATTTCATAACTTAAACAGAAAAATATCACATTACTCCCTCATTCAATTGTATCACAATTAACCAGCATGATGACCAATATTAAATATAAATATAATCAAAAAGATAAAGCAGTATATACAATAATTTATTAATGTTCGTAAATATTTACATTGAATGGTGCTATTCATGAATGATAATGTTTTAAGGGTTAAGCCTTTACATGTCAAAAATTCTCTAATGAATATAAATCTTTAAAAAAAAGATATATGTATTTTAAAAATAAATGTGTGCTTATGTACCAACAGGGCTGGGCAGAAAAACATTTTTGATGAATAAATTTTATAAAATTATACTGTAAACATAAAATACGAAATAATATTTCTAATATACTGAGAGAAGTTTTCAAAATTTTATTAGTTACAATGTTTCTTAATATTAAATTATTTTTTTTTACCATAAAAATAAGATTGTTTTTAGAAGCATTAAATAATCAAGGAAATAATCCACATTTGTACAGTACTTCTTTCAGTGTACTAAAATAATATTAATTTGATTTTTTTATTATTCACATATTATTATTATTAAAAAAGTGCTAAAGAATTGCAACCTGTTAGTTTCAAAGAGAGTTTTCTAAATGTGCAAAGAAAAAATTTACATTTTCAAAAGTACAAAGTGTTAGACATGTTACAGTGAAATAAACTTGGTGGTTGGAATGAAAAACATGCCTTGTTTACTATTTGAGATAGTTTACAGCCTGTCTTTTATTCCCACCAGTAAAAATTAATAAGTAATTGTGATACAGCAGCTGGGCTGTAAGTAACTGTGTAAGTAAACAGATTCAATTTAATCAACAAGGGCATTTTTATCACAAGTTGTACATTAAGAGAAAACCTAACGATAATGTTGAGCATGTATCATACACTTATTTATGCATACAGCACTGTCCAGCTCTGCTATATAATAATAAAAAGAAATTCAATTATTTTAAGAGCAAGTCAATGTAAGTAAAAGTTTGATGGCAGCAGTCAAGTATAAGTTTATAAGGTATAATTAAATAAGTTAGAGGCAACTGACTGCATTGTACAAAATATATTATCTGTTGATGTAGATTTTACTGTTGCATGAAAGTCTGTCTTATTTAAACACAGTATCTACGATATAAGAAATAAATAATACTTATATGAATACATAATACATATTTAATCTAAAGAAAATTTAATTATTTTATTCTTTTTAAAAGTTACAATATAATGCACAGTCATATAAAGTGTTGTATTGATAGTCATAGAATTCTATCATATTGAAGAATGATTTTATTCATTGTTTAAAGAAAAATGATTAATGATCAAAAATTTTATTAAAAAATATGAACAAAATAAATAAAAAAATCTTAATATCACGTTCATAGCACAAAGATGATAACTATTAAATACAAATTTGCAGCAAAATTAAATTTGAGTCAAATAGTAAAATAAAATTTTGTTTAAAAATTTGCGTATATATGTTAACTTGAGCACATAAAAAATTTTAAACAGAAAGGCTCAATTCAATCTTAATTATCAATAATTATCAATAATAATTTCAATAAAATGTACATTCAACTTGTAATGTTTTAAGTTCAGTAATAATAATTCACAAGGTATTATTTATTACACAAGTATATAAACTGTAAAAAGACTTTAATTTATTAAACAAATAAAAGTGAGAAATATTTGTATGTAAATTTGAATTTAAAATTCAGACACTACGAGGTCTTAATTTTAAGGTTTTACAAAAAATTTGACATGAGAAATGCAATGATGAAAAATACAAAAATAAAACTATAAAATCAATTGTCAATATTATAGTAGCACACACAATAATGAAAAACTTTGGAAAATTTTTCAAATATATCATTATGTAAGATTACACAAATATTCCTTCATTAAATTGAACATGTATTAAAAAAGAATCTTTAAAATTAATTTTTTTTTTCTGTTTTTGCATTTCATACATTTTTACCTATTTAAAAATATTTTATATGTGATTAAAAGCTGTTAAGCATATAAAATAATTATGAGCTGGAATCAAATATTCAATTATAATATATTACATTAATTTTTTAAAAGCTTTCTTAACAAAAGAAGTTATAAACCATTTTTTTTAAATTTTAATACACTTTTCCTTTTTTTTTATCACAACTTGAATTACTTTTGAGAAAATTCTAATATTGTATTTTAATATAACAAACATGTAATATTATTGTATTATTATTATTATTATTAATAAATAAATTTTGATTATAACATACAAATTCATCTTCTCAATTATTTCTAGTTCCTAAATACCTAATCAATTCAATTAAAATAATATTCATTGTTTTATAGAAATAATTTTATTATTTCACCAGATATGATTATATTGTTGTATATATAAATGAGAATGGTTTGGATCTGTATAACTCTACAGAATTATATTAGTCATGTTTTGAATCTGCCTAATTTGTTAAGATGATGCGGATAATATTTATTCTGATTCACCATTAAATACATAATAAAAATTTTAACTAACTCTTATATTCTATTAATTATTAAATGTCACAATCACTGTTTAATAATAACAATAAATCTACAATACAATAAAAAAATGTTTAAAAAGTGATTAGACAAGGGCACAAAGAATTGTCATTTCAATAAGCGATCTTTGAGGTTAAACGATAATTAACATATTTTGAGAGACAATTAAATAAAATAATTTGTTAATACCTAAGGAATGAACCAAATTTTTGTTACATGAGAGAATATGTTTACCCACCTTTCCAAGGTGTTTTAGTTATATAACATTTTCTTTATTACTAACTATTAACTAAATGTTAATAGTTAATAGTTAATTTCTGTGAAATTGGACCATAAAATGACTAAAAGTACTTAAAACGATTGATGAAATGTTTTGAGATGATTTATCAATAAAAATTATTTACAGGGATCAGATCCAATGCTACATGGTCAGCTTAATGCACAATGCACTATATGCTATATACATATATATTGCACAGTTGCACTACTACATTTTCAAAGCTCACTCTGATTGGCTTTTCTGCCATCGCCGCGTGATTGAATAAAGCGCCAATTTCCTGACAAATTTCAAACGAAGTCCATACCTATTAGATACCCGATAAATTAATTGAGAAAATTAATTCCGAAATCGTTTAGTAAAGTAAAATTTGTATTATATTTACGTTACTCTATATTTACCGAAATATATTTAAAACAGATTTGCCATAATTAAAATTAAAACAATAGCGCGTAAGTATTCAGTATTTAAAGAAAATATAAAATTCCATAATTTCATTTATTTCATCAGTATCATATTTTTATATAAGTATATCGAGTATTTTGCTTTTTTCTCAACCTTTTAGAAAAAAAAGAAGCAAGAGCGTGACTTTGTCGTGTACAACTTGACCTAGTGCACAGGTGAATTAACACATCCGCGTTTGTATGAAAACTCTTAAAAAACTTAGCGCGCAACACGTGAGCCTTTTTCTCTTCTATTTTCTCTTTGTCGGCACTCCTTCGTTACTCTTGATTTAATTATCGATCCTGTGTTTATAATTATGTCCGTACCTATATATATTTTGCCTCGTGCTCTTTTTTCCCTTTTTATTTATTTAAGAGACGGAATTTATAGTACATAGGGTGATCTTGCGTGGTGCAAAATAATATGAGTGCGAAAAATTTGGAAAATGTACTTAATATAATGGTCATGGCACTTTTAAAACTGTGATTTCGTAATAAGTAAAAGAATATTTCATTACTATTGGATTAAAATAATAGTAATTTTAATTTATTACGGTATCTATCCTATAGATAATACCTGATGGATTGTAAATGTCTGAATGAGTCAAGGAAAGATCAATATGTCTTTAAATTATTTAGCATTAGTACCATATATTTGAGTTAAAAAGTGCTTATTCAAAAGTGATAATGTTACATGATTCATATTTCTACAATTTTTGAATATTTACTACATGCTATTCTAAGTAAAAAATGATATGTCAACTGTGTATGTGAAATAACAAGACTTATGTTTATATTTGAACACCATTTTGCAAAAATAAAATTTGAGAATTTGTAAAATTTAACAAATTAATTATAATATACATAAGACTGCATTTTAAGAGACATGAAATTAAAAATGTTCAACAAGTAAAATGTGATGTACAAAATATAATTTTGCACATCCATTCATATTTAAAATACCATGTTTATCATAAAGATCTATTTCGATCATTAAATCGATAATTAAGTAACTAAAAATAGGTATAACTTAAAATACAATGAAAATAATATACAATATAAAAACTTCATTACTATACTAATCAACAAAAAAATGTTCTTAGATATAATTTCCACAAATGAGTTAAATCATTGTATTAAATTCAGCAGGCTCTTCTTTCTTAAACCGCACTCGCATCCCCTGGAATATCGCGTTGAACTTAGTTCCGAACCCTTTGTTGCTCTTCTCGTAAATCATCTTTTTCTCCTGCTTTTCCGCTTCGTCCGCGCTCTGCTCCGCCTCGCAGACGTCCCGAACGCGATCTAACGCTGCCGAGTAAAAATAATAAAATAATTAAAATAATAAAAAAGAATAAAATCCTTAAATACACATACAAAACTATAATGCACAACATTATTCGGTAATTTGATCGTTACCTCGATCTCCCAAACTTTTACAACCAAACGGCAATCAACAAGTATATTTCCACATCCCACTTTTCTTCCCCCACACCTGCACCATAAAAACTTACAATGAACAAATCAATCTCATCACCTCGCCTCAGATCCATCTCGTCCATTTCCTTGTCGTTGATCTTGGCAAGCTCCTTCCTGAAGCTCCTCGTCAACCTCTTCCTTATGTAGTCCGCCTCGATCTCCTGCTTCGTTCGCGGTATTCGGAACCTCACGCAGCAGCAAACCATGATGATGATGGCGAGGATGATGGAGAGGACGATACCGACAAGCTGCCAGACGCGGATACCCGCCACCTCGTTCTCCAGCCACTCGGGCTCGCCATTTTCCTCGACGCACTCTCCGGTGCTGCTGAAGTTGCCCTCGCCGCATGGGGGTAGCGAGGGGACAGGGCTTGTCAAGCCTGCGAGGATGATGTTTGGATCCATTGCTGAGGGTTTTCGTAATGGATTCTAAAAGTATATATATTTTTATAATGATATTATAGAGTTTTATATAGCAGTCGACTCACCTTAAAATATAAACTTACGAGATCTTCTT
>JAPYZO010005121.1:0-10557 GCA_030522905.1 Torymus flavipes | reverse complement strand
GAATTCGCGCGCAGAGAAAGGAGCATGTATACGGGAATATACACGCGACATGCGGGCACGGCGCATCTTCGCTTTTTAGAATATATCTTGCGCATACCTCAGCGAAAAGCGCTGCCTTTTCTTTTTCTTATCTGCGCTGCTACTTTATTTCGTACCTTTAAAAAACTAGTGATGATATAAACTTTGATATCGCCATAAGTAACTCTACTTTTCTTTCTAGTGGAAATAACATTATATTTAAGTCCTTTATATACCGCCGATGTGGTTCTAGGTCAAATGCATATCCTAATATCTCTCATCGTGAATTTATCATTTATTTTTGTCCGTATATACCAATGCAGTTACATTTTCAACTAATTCAAGTGTACTTGAACTATCTGCTTACGAAAATAAAGCGAATGAAAGAAATATAAGTTTGGCATCGCAGCTCTTATCGAGCATTAACTTTATCCGCGCTAGCTCCTGGCCAAGCGCGGGGATTAAGAGCCGTTGCGGCGCGCGCTTGCCTCACCATAGTCCATTAAACCTCCCCGGAGCAGCGCAGCAAAGTTTGCGTCACTCAGTGTTTGCGATAAACGTTCTCCTGCTGCATTCCTGAGAAACGTCAGTTCTGACAAAAAATTGACAACTGCCGATAATATTCTATCCTGCGCACAACTCCGAAAACCTCGCGTGCTCCAGAGTATATACCGATTTCTTCGGCTACAGCATTTGTTTATACCGCCTACTATGCGCAAAAGTAACAGAATCTCCACGAGGGGAGAGCGAGCGTGGCTGGTAACGAGCACGGCTGGTATCTTTCTCCCCTTCTCTCTCTCTCTCTTTCTCTCCTAAACCGGCCATTCAAGTATCTCTCGGCCGGACGTCTCTCCCGTTGCGGGGCGCGTGAGACGTAGTCGAAAAACGAAGAGAAAGAGAGAGAAAGAAAGAGAGCCAAGTGGAGAATTTTCGACTCACCTGTGCGTTGTGCAGCACGATCTAGGCTTTTTTCTGAAGGCACCTTTCTGGGCACAGAGCCGCTCCCTTCAATCGGTCAACTCCGAACCGCGATCGAAGGCAAGTGTCCACGGGCAGCTCCCCAATACAAGCGATCGTCGGTGCACAAGTATATACCTGGTAGCACTCCGGCACACAACACAGCCAACGCGCACTCTCGGCTCAGCGAAAACTCGAATGCCTCTTGACACATACACAAACTGCTGCTGCTGCTGCTGCTGCTGCTGAGACGCGACCGCGCTCTCTCGCAGGTATGCGGCGCGGCGACCTCGCCTAGGTGAGCCCTGCCGAGCGCAGGAGAGCCGCTCACCACGTGGCGCCACTGTCCACGGAACGCTCTCTCCTTACCTGTGGATTATACCGTTAGCGCAGTGCGCGCGCCCTCGCAGGACACGTCGTATACGTATAGGAGAGAGGGGCAGACACGCGGAGAGCTGCCAGACGGATCGCAATGTCGTCGTCGTCTCAGCTCTCCCTCCTCTCTCCATATGCGACGATCTTTTTGCCGCATTTTCTCAGCTCTTTTACAGCATGTCACCTTCTCATTTTCTCGCTTTCCGCCCCTGATTATTCACATCGCGGTCCCCTGGCTTTCGCCTCCTGTGTTGCCCTCTCTCAGCTCTCGGCGAGGTGCGCCTGATGATAGTGCGTGTGAATCAGCAGCCATGCTGCACACACATTCCTCCGAGGGAGAGAAACCGAGAGAGAGATAGACTATAGCATCTCTTCCAGCGCTGCGCTTTTTCTCACAGCGTGTATATAGCTCCGCTGATCGTTTCTCCAAATACTTGGCCGACGGGTTCACCATCTCCTCCTCCTCTTCTTCTCTGCTTTACGAGCTGCACCGGCAGAGAGAGCCGTTTACTTGCTCCTGCCAGCTTCACGTACATATATATATTTATTAAATCTCGATTGGGCCATTTTCCTCTGTGCGCGCACACGCGCTAATTTATTAATAAATGATAAAGCGCTGATGAGTAATTGGAAAGCAGGCATTAGCGAGCAGTCAACTAGGTACGCACATTTAGACTCGGGAATTTCGAGTGACGAATTTTCAATTAACCGGTCATTTGGGATCGGCGACTCGAGTTACGAATTTTAAAAATGGCCAAACTGCTTTTCAACAACAATGCGCGTGTTCTGATAAATTTATTAAAAATGGATTCGACGTGCGCGCTGCGGTCCCACCAATCAGCGACGCGCTCCGCTATCAGGTCACGCGCACATGACGATCTTTTCCTCTTTTGGTTCATTGCCATCGGTTTTGGAAGAAGAAAACGATCGATACGAGGAGGGGAAAGCCGGTGAACTTAGTTTTGTACCACGAATAACTAGCTATTCGGTGGCCTTGGTACTACACCGGCTCAAGAGTAATGCAAGTCAACGTTGGCATTAATAACATTCTAATAAATTTATCTTCCTGCAGAGCCATTAAAAATGTTGTTGGGTTTTGTATTTGAAGTATTGTTGCATAATGGCTAATTGCAGCGGTGTCAAAGCGTAATTTTCTAACGCTTCAGCTTTCTCTTTTACGCTCCTTTCGAATTAAGGATAAGCAAGAAAAATCAGTTCGTCTGTTGTAAGTTCTGTCTTATATTTTCATTAACTAAGTGACAAATTATTAGTGCATGTGGTAATTTATGTAATATATTTAACATTATTTATAAGTTACGTGCGAGAGCAATGTATAAAGTTCTGCATTTTTTTTTATCACTTTTTAGGTATTTGTTCATTCAAACTTACTCATACATTTTCTCACGTACTAATTTATAATCGCACAAAAAGTGATTTTGCAACATTATATCGATAAGTATTTACTATCATTCTGCCTTATAAGAATGAAGTAGAATTGCAGGCGGCTTCCAAAGAAGTAAAAATTAATGAAATCATTCATTCAATAAAATGATTTGTCTGCCATACATGAAAAAACTTTTCAATATTCCTAAAAACTAATAAATAAGATGCTCTACCAATGTTTGATTTATTTTTTTATTATACAAGAACTCGATCATATGTTGACGTTTTGCCGGAGTACTCGGAATCGACATCGTCTATCGCATTCAGATATCGTATACACATTCTCCTGTATATTTGCTATATTGCCAGTAGTTTTTGGGTTCGTTCTTATCTTCTTAAAAAATCGCATCCTAAACGTTTTGTGTTTTAACAAGGTACTTCCATAAGAGCTCGTATATAAGAGTTAAACTTCCAAGTTGAATAATTTCATAACCGAGTTGACAAACGATCTGAAATTTTGCACACTAATAAAAAATCAATCGAAGAATAACATATTTAATTTTTGGAATGACGGAACCTTTTTCATTTCGGTATCAAACCTCCTTAAACATGAGTTATATGAACATAGATAGGTATACATACTATATATAAAACAATTTTACTATGATTTTTTTAAATTAACATCAAACGATATTTTACGAATTTGAACGGACTCTCGACTTTTGATTTACTGATCAATTGACTATTTAAAAAAATGAACGCTTTAATGTTACAACTCTGTAATAACCATCCGTTTATGTCTGTATAATATAAATAAATTAATCAGCGCTTTACCATTCAGTCAACATGCGCGACCGAATTTCACACGGGAAAGTAGATTACCAGAAGTAATTTTTCATGCGCTCCTCGCGGGATACAGGCTCCTCGTCATGCATTTTTATACAGACACACTTGACTTTCGTCACTCCAAAATGAATTCTTCTTCCTTATTTGGACTACAGTTTTGTGAATATCGATGCCATACAAGAGAACTTTGCAAATACTTAGCATCGTAATAAAGTTCAAAATATATTAATAGGTACGAACTATTTTCTACATGTATATGAGGAAATCCACAATAATTTTAATCATAGGAGAGTATTTTTGTAAGTAATTTATTTTCGTTGTCGCACGATAACAAGAGTAAAAATCATCCAATCGTCCTGATATTTGGCACATATCTAGTTTTTAAGTACATATTGTCAGATCGAATTCGTAGCACAAAAAATAGGTTCATTACGACGACTTGAACTTTTAACCACTTATTACATTCATTGAAGAGTATATTTGGTTAAAATTTTAAGAGTTTATATCTTCATTTGTTTTTTTATTCAATTATTTTAGAAAATATAATAAATTTTAGAAGTGCTGCCAACTTAAATGGGCAGGCAAAAAATTAGCGCCCGAAATAACGCCTTCTTGAACCGTCTGCCGCGATAACACCTTCTTGGACCGTCTTCCAAGATAACGCCTTGTTTAACTAGCTTCCGAGATACCGCCTTCTTTAACCGGCCCTTCTTGAACAACTTGCCCTATTGTTGCAAATTAGAAACATCGCCTATTATATTCCAGCCGCTACATAGAGCAACTTTAAATTCTAATGCTGAATTTCATTTTTTCCTGTAGTTTTGATATTGCAGTTTTTTAAATCTTTTTATTTTTATTACCCATCAAAGGGCTATCAATAGATATTGACAATAATATTGCTAACAATATTGCTGCACATGATGTATATATATCATTCAAATATCTTTAATTTCAGGTTTTCTTGTGCAATTGTTTTATTCAATATTTTAATATCATTAATTTTTGTATTTTATTTTAAGATTTATAGTCGTCTAACTTACTAGACCCATGGCCAACCTACCCTTGTTGCGAGGAGTTTGTTCGAGAATTGTGTGATTAAAAAATTAATTGTAGCTCTTTTGGAGGTCATCCACCAACAATTTCAAAAACATCAGAAGTGTTCTCTATAGATGGAGTACTTTGAAATATAGCAAAAAGTTAAAGAATAAAATATAGAAATTCTAAATTATTGGCTGATTTATGCTAGAGGTAGGAGAGTTTTTAAATGTAAAAATTCGACCAACTAACTTCAATCCCCCTACATAATAGTGTGTTGTAGGTCCAACATTGTAGTTGAGAAATGTTATAATGGAAAGATTTTGGATTGAAAAATTTAGATTATGTTATCGCCGGCTTACAAGATTTTAAAACGTTTTAAAACTGGTTCGATTTATTAATTTTTTTTTTCAGTTAATATTTATTAGAATTGTTGATATTATTTTTAAATTTAGTAATTGAAAAACAAACTCTTTTCTTATGTGTGCTCATTATCGATCGTCACTACATTTCCAAAAGAGCTTACAAAGGTTTGATTTACACGCGATCGGTAAGGTAGATTGCTTTTCAACAAGTATTATAGTAGAGTAAGAAAACTCTTATGTATATCAACGGAAGGTATAGCAGAACATTACCATAAGACTGAAATGACCAGCGAAGAATGTTGGGGCACTGAAGCAGGCACGCATAAAATCAATCGATGTAGGTACTACAAAAAGGGGTGGCAGCACTGTGCGTATAGAATTATTACAGAACAAGTATGTGGAGAATTTAATTAATATTGAACCATCGATACGAATTTATAAAAATTTCATTAACTTTATAAAGCCTTAAATTTGATGTTATATTTTTGAAAAATATTTATCCGACGTCCGTTTTATAGCTAGAAGATTAGATAAAGAAACAACATAAAGTATTAAGGCGCAAAACTATAAATAATTATCAACATTACATTTCCAGGATGAGTCGCATAAAATGATTGTCGGAAGCGCGCGCCCAGAGATAAAAACTAAACGACCGCATTCGAAGTCATATGTGTCCCCTGAGCGGCAGATAATCGTAACATCGAATCTTACTTTGCCGAAACATAACTCTAAAATTAGTTTTGTAAACAGGCCAGCTGCCGTATTTCTCGATAAAATTTTATTGCGCGGGCGAGGTTCGATAAAATTATTAATCGATAAAGTTGCCTGGGAAAACCCTTATCCCAATTTGTATATCTCCTGAAACAATCTGTGCCGCTTTGCTCTTATCGCCTGCGTGCACAGATTTTTAATCCCAATTCCATTGAATTTAATTCCGTTTTCAATCGTCGATGAAGTTTTAGAAAATACTGTAAGCGGAAATACAGTATTAACGGATAATATACCTATATCTACTGCAATTGATGCAACTAATTATTATGACTCCTTTTCTTATTTCATTGTACAACTTTTGATTTGATTGATAAAAAAGTTAATTATAAGTGAATCGAAAATTAAAGAATATAATTTCATAATAATACGAAGCTATTGCGAAATAATATAAATTTTATTACTTTATTTATATTCGTTTTTATATTTATTGTTGAAAAACAATAAGTCAAAAAAAGGCATATCTTTGGATCATGGATTCTATTTCAATTTTGGAATATGTTTTAGAGTAGCAAAATATGTAACATCGCCGCAATAGTAAAGATTTTGCAAACTATTTTAAGACAACAAAATCGAACTAGAGTGAATGAACTGTGTTTTAATTTTTTCAGAATTAAAAAGTATCAACTCCTTTCAAAGTAGACTTTTGGTGAATATCGAAAGTCACAAAAAATTGCTCCTAACTTGTGGAAAAATGAGCGATTTTTCCTGAATCCACGTAATCATTTTTAGTCATTTTTCGCGATTTTCAAATACTCGTAACTTTGCACTGAATCGATCGATTTTTCCTATTCTCCTCTCAAATTAAAGTTCTTTTCTTCTACTTTAATCGTTTTTTTGTAAAATATTTATATTATTCATATACTTTTCGTCCATTTTGTATTTGTAAAGGAAAATAATAACAATTATTGGTAACTTTTCAATTTGGAATCGATCCGCTAATAACTATTATTTTTGTATAAAAATCCGTTCGTATTTAATATTATTATACAAATTTTAATACAATGTTTTGAGGAAATATTTCACTTCTATTGGAAAAGGAAACTAAAGATATTTTTTAGAATAGAATAAAATAATTCAAACTCGATATTAACATTGCTTTAACTCTACCTTTTATGCACTCTGTAAGAAAAATAAATTGTAAAAGAGATCGCGATATCTCGTGAATAAAACTATAAAACGTGTTCCGCTAAAATGTCTTTAAAATTTTTAGATAAAAAATTTAATTGGACCTACCTGAAAATTTTCATGAAACTCTAATAAAATTAGTTTAAACGAGACACAGTTTAAAAGACGCTATAAAATCTATCTCATTACCGAAAAGAGAGTGCTGGCTTCCTCGCCCTCCTTGTCATGAGAACTGAAAAAGTTTAAAAATTCTCCGCACATAATCTTCACTCGATTATTAACTCTAAAATTTCCCCTCCCGCTTATATATATATATACACACACTAGACTTTAAATCCCTCTTTCGCCGAGGCACGGAGCATTTTAATACTGGCCAAAAAAGAGAGGCGAGACCACGAGGGCGAGTCAAACCTTCGGAAATTTATGTTCCTTCGCGGCTCACTCTCTAATCGAATCTCTTAACATTATTATACAATGATAATAAGAGACGGTCCTCTCGAGCGCATACATCGTACACCTAAAAGACGAAATAAAGCCAAGGAAGGGAAAACGAGGAGTGAGAAAGAGAGAGAGAGAGAGAGAGGGAGACGTGTCCGAGAGGGTGAAGTATCCCCTCTGCTGGAACACGTGTTTCTCGCGCCCGTCGCAACTTAAATTGACTCGATAAAAGTTCGTCGAGTAAAACGGCCCTGGGGCTCGTAGCCGCAGCCTCACGCGCTATATCAGAAACATCTGCCAAACGTTATTACAAGTTTGAATAAAGAACGGGCAAGCGCGAGTGCGCGGATGAACAACCGCAGCAACTTTTCGCCCCCCCCCCCCCCCCGTCTCAGGGTCTGAGACCATGGCGGGCCCGCCTCGCTAGCGTTTCTTGGCGAGCCATGAGATTCTTTTTACTTTTTTTTTACTTTGACGCCAAGGGTAAGAAAAATAGTTGAATACAAGGGAGAAGAAAGCGAGAATTCTTCGCCCGGCTGAGTTTACTGTGGGGAGTATCAAGTCATCGTCACTCCATTTCGCGGGTAATATGTGTAGAACTCGTTGAGCATGATCGAGCTTCTTTAATTTAAAGATTTATGGCTACTCTATACACTGAAGAACTTTTGATAATATTAATTGACCATTTATGCGAATTAAGATACAGGAAATGATTCAAGAAATAACAATTCTACGAAAATCTATTTTTTTAAACCTTGCGGTGCAAAGATCGATGCTTGTTTAGCGGGAGGAAAGTGCCCGATTCTCGCCCTATAGTAAAACACTTTGCACCCGCTTACAGGTATATAAATTGTCGATTTTTATGCTCTAGGTTCAAAAAATAATACACGAGAGTATTGTCGACAAACTTAAGTTGGCTGAGAATCACCTACTTTCAGTCCTTGTTGAGTAATGTACTATAAACGGATCAGGGCCTCGCAAAGCTCTTGTTACGCGCCTTGGTAGTTGGACACCCTAGTGATTTTGATTCGAGCTTTCTGACATGCAATAGTTATTTATTCCCTCTTTCTCTCCAATTTTTAAATTTTTGTACGCATTCTGAAACGCAATATAGAATTATTAAATTTGGAGAAAAAGAAGCTTAGTATATCCTTTTTCAGTAGTACGAGCATATAAGCGTTTCGCGATCTCGATACCGCAATGAAAGGCCAAGCCGCGCACACGAAAATCGAAGCTGGCGGTGTAGCGGCTACTCGTCACGGCTCCCCCGGAAGCCGCAGCTTTTGATCGGCCCCGGTCTTTTGTGCACTTACTGCGGAGTAATTGCAGCGTCCTATCGTGGCCGAGCCAAATCCATTAAACGCGCGCTTTTTGCGCAGCATAAGAAGAACGTCGCCGTCGGTAAGACGACGGCACAGCCAAGGGGACAAGAGATTTTTCGACGGATTCACGCTGTCATTGAAATTTTTGTTTAATTCGATTAGGGGGATTGCTTTGCTTATAGCTTCTTTTAGATCAAGAATTAACGGTTGTGAAATTATTAATATGGCTTCGTTGAATCATTTTTTATGCATCATGATAAACTTACAATATTCAGCGTGCAGATTTTTAGTAAAGGTGCTTTTCTGGGTGCATACTATATTATAGTATAGGTCTTAAATATAAAATATTTTATCATGAATTCTCCAAAGGCACGAAATATTTATTCCAAATGATTGTACTCATATTATTTTAAGAATTATTATAAGAATTCGTTTATTTATTTAAAAGGCGAAAATCTGTAATTATTATTCACCATAGTGTTTGGTCATACAAAGGTAAGCAAGAGTATATTTTAGAAGAAATAATCTATAAGTGGAAAAGGTTTACAAAGGTTCAAGTCCAAATTTCGATGATATCCTAACAAATTTTGAAAGGTAAATTTACCTATTTTTGCAGGAATGTCATACCTCCTTAAACTGCCAATTAAACCATGTAGCAAGATTTATTTTCGAGGGATTTATAAAGGTTGACATCACGGAATCTAGTTTATCAACAGAAGACGAAAATTTTCTGACACATCTATTTATGTCTTATAAGTAAACTAGAAGTATCAATGCGGGCTTTGCGCACTATATCGTGGGCCAATCAAATTTTATATGTCCATTTCAAATCGACCAATGACAATCATTAGAGATGACAATCTCAAGTCCATCTCTTTTTTGTATAGGATAGATTCACTGTATCTGTTTTAAGAAATTCGGACTTGAAAGTTTGCAGCATGGTAGACTGTTATATATTATACACGGCTACTATGCGCTAATAAGACTAATTGTAGGCGTGTGTATGTGTGCATTATTATGCAGAATTTTTCACATTTCATCGATAAAACAGAGTCAATTAACAATAAAATGATAACGTTAACGGGGTGGCATAATCCTACCATTACCGACCGAGCAATTGACACAGTTTCAAGCTTATTAAAAAATCATAAAAAATCAAGAGAACACCCTTCTGCGGGTTTGAATGTTCTGTCACCCAGTAAAAGTTTGAAGTCGAAATATCAAGTGATTTTTGCAAAAACTTTGAACGAAACCGAATTTTGTTTTGTTCAAAGTTTTTGCAAAAACCACTTGATATTTCGACTTCAAACTTTTACTGAGTGATAGAACGTTCACAACCGCAGAAAGGCGTTCTCTTGGTATTTTGTGATTCTACATATTTTATTTTTAATAAGCTCGAAACTGTCCCAATTGCTCGGTCGATAATGATACGGCTGTGGCACCCCCTTAATTATAGATTGAACCTTGATTGTTTAAAAACAACCTTGATTAATATTATAAAATTTTATGCTTCAACGAATTTAACGTTATTTGTTTTAGAACAATAATAAAATAAGCAATAGGACTATTTAATTTGAAAAGAAATAGAAATTAAGTCCTTAGTAACGCATTATGAAACAACCACAGAGAGAAATTCTCTTATGCGAAGCCGATAACTGTGCGCGTGGCCTTAATTAGCATGGATTCGTGCAATTTCACAGCACTGAGAAGACTATAGTACAAGTACAGTGTTCGATCCGCACGTGGAGCACACGCGGCCACCATTAGTAACCGAATTAATTAGGCAAATCGTTGGCCGCGCGATGCTGTTACAATTAATCTGTGACCCTCGTGCTTCCCCTCATTTCTCTCTCTCTCTCTCCCTCTCTCTCTCCCTCTCTCCCTCTCACTAGCTGTTACTATCACTAGACGTGAGTTTAGTT
>JAPYZO010005120.1:0-10557 GCA_030522905.1 Torymus flavipes | reverse complement strand
AATTTTATGTGCTTAAGAAATTTTTTTTTCATTTACATGCATTTTGTAATGCAAAAAAGAAGACATAAAAAAATTTCGAACTACTCGGTTACATCCCTAATTATATAGGATATAGTATGGCCAATATTTGGTCCCGGCACTGTCGTCACATATCACCCACATATTGCCCATACATATATTTAGAAAATTTTGTCTACGCGAGTACTATTTTACAAATTACTTTTTTCTTACATTAATTCATTAATTAACCATAGAATCCATTTTAGAACTTGTTGTCTAAAAAAAAAAACAAAAAAAAAACAATGGTAAATTTTGAATTAAGAGCCTTGACATAAAAATGGCTCCTTTACTTGAGCACTTCCTGGCGTTAGAACAGGTCCACGATGAATACGCTTTGCGATATTTATTCACATCTACAAATAAACTATTGTAATCTTCATGATTTGCTGGGAATTACAGGAATTCAATTAACGAAGTGAATCCTATAATGTCAGTCGTTCCGCCCTATGACCTGACCATTATCGATAAAGAAGGCGGCCTAAGAGTATACCTACACTGATACAAATATGGTGAAGAAGTGCGAAACGCATTAAGTATATGTATATGTATATGGTTACAATATGAAGACGAACAGAAGCAGCTAGCTGCTGGCATCTGATCGTAGTTCAGTTAATAGAATACAAGATATTCCTAAATTCTACATTTTATAAAAAAAAAAAAAAAAAAAGTATTAGCCTCAGACGTAATACTTATTTTCACTCAATTTTTAATTATTTTTAACAAATTAATGTCTTTTTCTTAACTATTTTTCATATTGTATTACTCTGGAAACCATAAAAATCAGTTATAATTTATTTTTAATAAAAATATACGCAGAAAGCTCTAAATTTATATATAGAATAAAGAGGCTAAAGCATGAAAAATATGCATTATTTTTTGTTGTCTTCCTTTCACTCTAGAGAAGAGGTAAAAATAAAATACTGCAAGGGGTGTGCTTCGATTATGACCTGAAAAAGTTACCCCTCCGCGTCTGTGTACGCTTCGACCAAAGAGAAACACAGATACATTGGACGGCCCCGTTCCGCTGACATTTACCTGCTTGAAACGCCGGAAATAAGGGGACAAGAAACGAAATGCACGCATGTCTGGAAGGCTCGATGGGAAAAGCCATTTTCTCTTCGATTAATAGTGGACGTCCTAGCTATCAGATTTTACAATGTGCCTTAATCTTCAATGGAGCTTTGTTCATGAACACTTACACGTATACGGGCTGCCGAGAAAATTACCTCTCGATTGAGGGAAACTTGTGTACGTGAAACGAGAGAGGAGTACAGAGTTTCGTGTTGCGCTGTTTCTCTATAACTAGGCGTGTATTGATTTGCAGGTGAATTGTACCAAAAAGTTGCAGGTCTTCTTTAAGTTTATTAACTACCGCATAAAATTCAGCATAATAAAAATAAACAGAATTATTTTATTTTTCAAGGTAGTTTGGATTCCGATTCAGAATTCTAATAGTTCTATGTGGCATCGTTTTTTACATGTTTGTCTTTAGAAGATATTAGGAATAGTATGCGTAGAAGCAGGTAGACATAGTTAAACTTCGAATTCCACTATGGTACTACGATTGAAAATTCGGTTCACTATAGTCCCGTCTATTAGAACCCGCGTTGCGATGACGGCGAGATCGCGACAATTCATAGTTCCTAGTGGGAAGAGGTCATCTGCACATCTTCTGCTCCAGACCCTCCGACAGGATAGAATTTGACGGATATTTCTCGCTCTGTGATGGTATTGGATTGTCCTCTGCATGTCAAGGTTGTCGACATGTTTTTGAATCTTAAGCTGCCTAGCTCTCTCGAGATCGAACTGTTCAACATCAACCTGGGCGTTGATCTCCCAGGGTTTCCATCAAAATAACGATATCTGGCATCCATGTCTCTTCGATGGTAACAAAATCGACGTTACAGGTTGGGGTCTGACAATATAGTTGTCTACGAAGTTGGGTCAAGCAATTCGTATGCCGTGAGTGCATGGGCATATCTGTAGGACACAGTCGTTGGACTCCGACAAATTGCAGCTACGATTTCTATGCGTCCTTCTGGTAGTTCTAGTTCTGATTGGAAGTTTACTTATTTTTATCTTCTGGTAGTTTATATAGTCCTTGTCGGTGAGGAGCATGGTGACGTCTGTCATCTATTGCTGTTGGCTGATGACTGGGAAAAGTCTTTTAGTATATAACCTTTTACATTGTGCTCGCCCTTTTCTTATATTGTTCTTCATCTGCAATCAAAGCCTTATTATCGGTAAGCCGGTGACTACATTGCCAAAATTTCCGGGGCTAAGTGAGGATCCATCATGATTTACGAATCTCAAAAGGCGATTGCGCCTGTGTCTTTCGGTAGAGCTATTATCACCTGAGGCTCTCGAGATTTTTCCCAATCTCTGAAACTTGATTAACACTTAGGGCATTTGGTGAGCGCCTCGCGGGGTATTCCCGCATATGCAGGAATTAAGTAATATAGGCTTATTTTTGAAGTTTGTGGTGAATTTGGCTGAAACTAACATAATTATAACACATAAATACAAAATAATTTTGCAAATTTATGAAGTAGCCACAATGGAGATGGAAATAAAGTACTATATGTTACATGAAACTAAAGTCGATCATGCCCTTGTCTGGCTTCATTATGCTCGCTCGGGCAGTGAACCCACCCGCGGGAATAATCTGCCACTTTAGTTGTTACATAATGTGCTATTAAAAAAAGTGACATAAAAGTAAATGTTCCAGAGAATCCTTGGATATATGGAGAATTATATCCATTCATATTCGGTAAATTTAGTAAATCTTACATAAATTTCTAATCTTTCTCAAATCGTGTCAATTAATTGAACGCAATCCTAGCTATGTCCTTATTAAATATAATAAGCTCACCGAATATCACCAATTTACCCATTATATTATACTCTTTATAGTCTCATCTCCAAAAAATACATGAAACTGCTTTCTATTTTCAATAGTCAAGTCACTTTTCTTTATATTCTGTAAACAAGATTAAGTTATTCAGAGTTTGATGTTAATGTATTTGTGTGCATTCGGAGAAATTTCTTTCGTCCTACAATTTAATTTCCGTAAAAATTGGAGCCAGTCTAGTCTGTCCGATTGCATCAGGAAAGTAGATTATTTGTCCAACGTTAGATTTCTTTTATCCTATACTGCAAGGATACGTGTACATTGATATTTTTGTATAGGTACGTGTCTTGGTTAAGGCGAAAATAAACGAATGTGAGGCAAATGCAACATAAAAGTGAAAAGGGCAAGGGTCTGTATCAATTTAAGATTAAGCCATTTTACGGTAATCGATCAATACCGTATATCTAAAATACGAGCACACGTAGATGCGTGCATGTGCGTGTGTCTAAATCTATGAAAAGGTGTATTTACTATTTCGAATTAAAGTTTCTTAATAAATTGAAAATAAATAATTAAAATATTAAAAAATTTTACAAATTAATTTTTAAGTTGATAATAAATACATTTTCAATCTTATAATAAAACAGCCACTACTTACTACATTAGAGAGACTGACTTTCCAAAAAGACAAGATTGATTTATTTTACTAAATATAAAGTATATGACTCAAAGAACCAATCCAACGAATTTTTGTATTTATATGTGTTCTGGGTAAGGGCTAGCAAATAATTAATAATAATTGGTGGAGGATTTGAGTAAAAAACGGCATGGCATACCTCGACCGGTGATCAAGTCTCGGATTTTAGTTTGTCCCACGGACACCCTCTCAAAAGAGATAATGATGCATATGCTTGTCTTTTCTCAGCATTCCACTCGAGACAAATTGAAGTTGTAAGTATTTTTCGTTATTCTAATTTAATTTTTAGTTTTAAACTATTGATTTTAATTTCATTCAAATTAAAATAAGTTAATGAACACTGGATAACGAAGATAATTCATAAAAATTTGAAGAGATACGAAGTGAATAGTAAAGCTCAGGTAATATACGTATCGACACTTTACTCTTTTCTATATATCATTTTCATTTTTAAATTTTCATTAATTATCTTTGTTGTCCACTCTTCTCTAACTTATTTTAACTGTAATAGCTACGGCACATTCTTAAATAAATATACTAATATAATATAACAAAAATCAGTGCCAATTTATTTGTACTTAGCTTGTTCATACTTAGTTTATTATCTTATTGGATTAATTATTAATCGCCAAAATAAAACGTTTACACAAAAACCAAGTTCATAAACTAATAAAAACAATCTTTCATGAAATGTGTGAGCCCAATAGATATAAAAGATGAAACAGAAAAATATTAATATAATATCGGAGAAATCCCTCCATTCAGACGTACCGCATACGTGCTGGAAACTGCAGCTATTATGGAACCACGGTATATGACCAATTGACCTGGAAAACATGGTCTGACAGCGGAGTCCAAGCAGTTGACGTTTTGTTGCCTAATGACGGTCAAGTGGGAGAATGGTCCGTCCATCCGAGTCTGAGGCTGACGATCGGAGGAATGAGTTCCTCACTTTCCGCAATCCAAATACTGCTTACGTAGGCTTGCTTGATGATAATATATTATAATTGTACACTAAAGTATATCGCGTGAAATTTATACGCTGCAAACTTCATAACACACTTTTTAAAATAGCATATTATGATTCCGATAACTGAAAAATTTATTTTTTTCATTGCCACAAAACTTTATTCGGAAAAAAGCAAATTTTTTATTTTTTATTATTATTTTTTCATTTATTTAATACTATCCCAATAGTTTGAAAATCAAATTTACATTATTTCAAAATTCTGTTCTCTTAACTTATTAAATTGTTAATAGACTATTTTAAATTGGAAAGTAAATAAATTAATTATGCGTACATTATAGTTTAATTTTCTGATTGAATATTAACAGCAATACTTTAAATTTGCGTCATTTTAAGATTTAAATTTGAAAAATGAATTATATTTATTATTGAAAATTGGATAAAAATGCTATAAGAATAGGAATTCAACGCTAAGAAGGGTAGAGTAGGAATTTCTGAAGCTTTCGAGCAAATTACAGACGGTATAGCTCATTCGATCTCCAATGTGAATTTCAATTTCACTGTTAATTTAACGGAAGATTGATTATAAAATATAAAAGAATATTTTCATCTCCAAATCATAGAATCTACATTAACTATATAAATATTTACATAAAAACACGAATATTGATAATGATATAAAGGCAATGAGGCGAAAGTAAAATTCTATTATTTAGGGAAAGCTAAAAGATAACTTAGAATTTCATGATAAAAAAGCGAAATCTCATTTTTTCCATTTGAAAATCTCGACCAAGAAATGAAAAATGTTAGAATCCGATAAAGAGGAGCTGGTAGCGATTCGAAAACGGCTGAACTCGCAAATTTCGGGCGTCCGCGAAAAGCGGGAAGGGGAAATCGATCTCGAGAATTAATTTCTCCCTTGAGTGGAGGCGTATCGCTTCGTCTCCGGTCATGCACGAACGCGCCACCGCCGATGATAACGGCACGCGCGCGCGCGTGCGGATGTAATATGCGCCGCAGCGCCGCGCTCCAAGGATGATATTACCGAGAGCGCGCGGGGCTTCCGGCGGGGGCGGGCTAATACTAATTTCAGTTGGCTGGCTCCTCCAAAGCCACTGGATCGTGCATTTAGTGGCCGGTCAATGTCCAATTTAAGCATTGCGTGCGCAAGGAGCAGAAGTACTTCTTCGTTCTGCTCATTGTTGAAATGATCGCTGGGATTGAATAAAAGCTATCAATAATTGTTTCGGATGGGTAAGATCGATTGTGTTTTATTTGTAAACTGTAAATTTTTACTATATTTGTTGATATTTTTGGCTTTACATAGTTCACTGTATAATTTTTCTGCTTTCGTGAAAATCATTAATATTGAGTTTTCTTCATTTGATAATTTTTTTCTGATTAAACAGTGCGTCGATTACTGGCAAAGTTAATTTAAAAAAATAAAACTACGAAACATAATGTAAACTGATTCTCTGACTGTTAAAGACGCATTGGCACAAGACACGATTGGAGAAAATTGAGAAGAGAGCTTGTCGGAAATCCCAATGAGACTCAAGGGACATTTCTATCAAATATTGAAGCTCATGGTCTATAAATCTTTTACTGAATTGAGATTCGTAGAACGATAAAAGTGAAAGAATCTGCAAAGTGCACAGTACTAAAATAGCTGATAATTGTTTGAAAAGTATTGAATGAATTTATAATAGTTAACTGAATTTCATTTCTTTTTCTTACTTATTTAGCAACGCTAATATTGAACATACATAATTTATTTTATACTAGTAACCACTCGGCTATCGAAAAATTCGTGTTATGGGATTTTCAATGCTGCATGTTAAAAATTCTATGACATTGACAGCTAAGGGGTTAAACATTATTGCTTTTTTTGAGACAGCTTTGTAAAAATTTTAGTTTTGTTGAAAATATGTTAGAAATGTTTGTATCTGTTAAGAGGGTTAATAAAATTCATTTAGTTATAGCGTATTAGAAAGAGTATAAAATTACCTATATTGTCCCCTTTAATATTTAGAATTAACTATCTTTATTTTTTTGTTATACAACTAAACATGTATTTTTGTGAACAAATTATACCTCGATAACTTAAGATTGAAACTTTCAACGGAAAAAAATGATGGTAATGTGAAATTACCAGAACTACGTACCATCAAATTTCCAACTCATTGATATAAATATATATATATATAATTTTAGTGATTTTTTTAAAAATACTTTATAAGGAACTACTATGTTGCAAGAAACTAATATTTATCACAGAATTATTTTAGAAAAAAAATTCAAGTACATTCGTAAGCTTTGGACAGAAAAGTATAAACATTAATTTTCAAAGTTGTAATCTGATCTTCTTTTTATTATGAATAATGAATTGGTTTCATGAAATACATAAAAGCTGCAATTAATATTTAAAGTGGATCACACTGGGCCATTGGCGGAATTGAATAAAAAGAAGAAAATGCATTACGAATTTGTGAAACTCAGTGGCAAAGTATGTATGTGCATATGTAACGTAAATGCGGCTGACCTAATTCGAATGTATCTACTGAAAATTCGTGTTGATACGTTACAGGGTATGCGCGTACTACACATTTGGTGACACGACTTTTCACTACATTCGAATCAATTTTTACAGCAAAGAATCGATTTTCGTATTTTGCATTATTGCAATTCGCTGTTTTCGGCTTCATTGTTTATAAACGCATCGGTTGGCTGGAATTCGCAAAATCGTTCGTGGCAATTTTTCGAGCACTCGTCAGCCTCGGTGGTGATGGTCGCAGAGCCGTGACGCAAAAAGCACTGACCCTGTGAAAAACACTGAGCGAACATCCTGCTTGCGCAGTCCATAAATAACCACGTAAAAACAGCGTGCATATAGGTATCGCACATTTGCGCAATATCGTGACACTCGCCTCCCCAAAGCCCGCGAGCTGCACAATATTCACGAGTTTCTTCTTGAAGGTTGGCCCGGGAATATCGCAGCCCACAGCATCACGTTGCGTCTCCTTATTTCCCATCCCTTCATTCGGATTCTCTGGAGTTTTATTTACATGGCAACTGCGCGTCCCTTCCTACAACTTGCATGTTTATAATCCTACACACATAGACACCTCCTCTACTTTATATAAGTATATTCCCCTCCCGAATTGTCATTCGGCGAAGACGCCTCATGAATTAATCATGGAATTGAAATTAAGTTCGCGTGTGCAAGTTTACGCTTGTGTGTACGGCAAGTGGCAGGAACGCGAGATTAACGAGCGTAGAATTGAATGCTGCACGCGGTCGTGTAATTAAAAATCTGGAATCGTGTCAGTGGATGGGAGACTTCTTTAAGCTTTTCAAGGTGCTTGAAGCGGTTACGGAGAGGAAGCAAGGTGGGTAGGGGAGCAAGAGACTTTTCAAGAGGATGATGGGGATGGCGGGCTGATGAGCTTGAGGATTAGAGGATCGTGAAAATGCGCTAATTTCAAAGTAAATCATTCCCTCGAATCCGTTTAAAGTTTTCCTGATCCGAGAGAGAATTGGATTGGAGCTTTTATAGCTCACTTTTTTAAAGTTAAAATCTTAATTCATGTATAGACCACACATTTGCACAGTAAGATATTGCATTAATCTGGACGAATAAAGAAGTTTATTCGAAGGTAGGAAAAGAATTTTTGTTTGTGTACATTTAATTTCATGAGTGTTAAAGACAAGATGAATAGAGATGTAATTACTATCTAAATTATAGTCATAAGAATATTTTCTCACAAATATAGGACAGACAGATACTCATTTGTAAGCTGCAGGCATAGGATAGCTGCTATATACTGCATATCATAGTTCTCTTTACATTAGTCTACGGATCGATTAAGAGAATCCCATATTATAGTACTAGAATACGTCACATAAAATAATGAGTTTGCTATCATATAACTAACTAACATCTTGTAGTACGATTATACTATAAAATTATATTGAATTTTGATACATTTGAGAAATTTTTAAAGACGACTTAAAGTATCGCTTTAAAAGGGTTCGGTGTTAAAATTTCAGGTTTATATAGATGTTAAAAAAGGGCCATATTTGTTATAACCTGGATTTATATAAACAATCTGTGTTAACGAAAAAGTACTTCTGTAAATAGATCGTAACGATTTG
This sequence comes from Torymus flavipes, assembly GCA_030522905.1. Classification (NCBI taxonomy): domain Eukaryota; kingdom Metazoa; phylum Arthropoda; class Insecta; order Hymenoptera; family Torymidae; genus Torymus; species Torymus flavipes. The sequence goes on along the minus strand of JAPYZO010005120.1, from coordinate 1,827 downwards.
ACTGCGCGCGAAAGCGATAAATGGAAAATGTTTCAATTCTCTTTTACAGCTATAGTCATTTGCACTAGCACAACATCGTCCCATTCAATTTGCAAAACGACTCGACCCGTCATTCATTAATTGTTTTGTACACAGTTGCATACCTAGCACCTAGTCTAGTGCAAACATTAAATAAAGCAACTGTTAAACAGGCTTGCGCTAGTACGCTGCAGCGCGATTGACGAATTAATTTCCCATCGCCGAGTAATTGACGTAGAACGTACGTCTGCGCAGATCCAGCGGAGCATTTGAACGTAAACCCGTTGGCCACAATATGTACGCGTCTGATCGATTCCTTTAACGACAAGGCGTGACAACTAGCGAGAGAAATTGAACGTACACCGTGAGGACATTTAATGAAATTTGCTGTCTGTTACATATGTCCATAGTTACATCTCCTTCGCGTTTTCCTTTTGTACACGCGCAAAAATTTTGTAAACGAAAAATTCTCTACACGATCTCCAAAGTTATATAGGATTCTCGCGGTCACCCATCCAAGTACTAACCGTGCCCAGCGCTGCTTAATTAAAGTGATCGGCCGAGGTGCAGTTGCGTTACCCCACCAAAGTACAGGTCGTCGGAAGCGCTAAGTATAATATACTTATATCATTGAATCTAAATAGGAACAGCTGTAAGTCAGCCATGGCGTTCAGTGCCTACGTGGATAGAGTGCGAGTTTTCTAACTATAGGGTCCCGAGTTCAGTATTTACTGACTGCCACATTATATAAAAAAGACATACCACCGCATGTAACATTGACTGCCTGACGTAATGGTTGGAGTTGTATTAGCAATATAAGGGCCATTCAGTGAAAGACGCGCATAGGCGTCGATAGTTCAGCTGGAATCTCATTCGTTGCAATGCGAAAGATCTCGGGTTCAACCCATGACCAAGACATGCTGTGTCATATTTTTTGAGTCTTCATTAATTATTAATTATTGCGCACCCTCTCTCATAACAACGTATTCTGCTCATTTTTACTTACGCATATTGAGTTACTGATTATGATTCGTGGATTTGATCACATACATTGTGTAATGAGTTCGTTATTATAATAATAAATGTGGGGTCTATACAGAAGCTGTACAAGATTTGAACTTTTCGTCGAAATGTGTTATGTACTGAGAAAAGTGATTCTTTGCGTCAAATGAGATTTATTAACTGTTAAGAAACGTGGATTTGGATACAACGAATAGAATATTCATCAACAGTTAAGTAATGGCTATTTGAAATCCGAATACTAGCGCTACGCTGCTCGGGCACTGCATTAGTTATAAATAATATGTTAGTAAGGCCTCAGGCACTTGTGAATGCATGATAAAACTGATACTACTATAGTTTTATAGATTACGTTTCAGTTCAAAAATATATAGCTAACTAAAGTACGACGATTCCTATACTAATCACAATTGCAACTTACCTATAACTTAGCATTTTAGATTATCAGATTGATATCCCGAGAACTCATATTTCTTAACTGTTAATGAATGGAAATTCATCAAAAATATCACAAAGTGTTTGAGGAACAAATGAACCATTGCTTTGTATTACGTCATTACTTTTTTCAGTGGACTTGGAAAATTCATGAGCTGATCCATCTACGTGAACCGCATGATACGTATTGCATTGCTTTTTTTAAATTGAAAAAGTACATTATTTAACTATCTTTGTTATTAAAATATATAAAATTTATTTTCTTAACTCAGGCATGAAATAGGGCCTTTCTCTCGTGTGAAAGTAGGAGAGAAAATTTCGCATTTCGAGCGTATTTGGTGAAACTAGTGAGAA
>JAPYZO010005119.1:0-25778 GCA_030522905.1 Torymus flavipes | reverse complement strand
AGGAAAAGAGAGTTTCGACGTGGAGGCTATGCAACGGCGAGCACGAAGGGTCGTCCAGGGACATTTCTTCCCTTTTCGGTATTTATAAAGGGCACCGAGGCAGAGGGACAAGTGATTTCTCTGTGGGTGGGCGTGCCACAGAGGCGATGAGGAACGTCGTTGTTCCCAAGGCAATGAGTTTGTTTAAAAATAAAACAAAAGAGCTTGTGAGCATTCTGCGCTGTGTCACTCTTGTAAAAACCTTCGTGGCGTGTAAGTAATCGATATTATCAGTTGTAATTTACAATTATTCCAAATTTTCAACATTAAGTATTCTGAGTTTTATTTTCTTTCTTAAAAACAAAAACGCATATACTGTTTTGTATAACTTAATCTCCTTTTTGCCAAAATTCTTTAATATCATCTTATTAAAAATTAAAAATGACATAATGAATATAGCTTCACGAAATAAATTGTTATGAATTATATAATTAATATTTTATTTACACCGTTGCAAAAACTTTTAAAGTACTTACATTACATACATATACGAACAATATATAAAATATTTTTTTATTCAATAAATGCACTTGTAATATATGCACATGCATGCTATTAAAAATCTACAGGCATTTTGATTCTAGCCGTAGACTGAAGAGTACGTTTGCACACTGGAGCGCTGAAAGGGGAAAATTGGAAAAGCCAATCACTCATCATCAAGCCATCAATGAGTACTACTGCTCGCCGTGCAGACATCTAGGTACACATCCTCTTTCTGTGATGCTATTGCTTTGAATTTCTCTCTTTGTTTCTCTTACATTTTAATCTTGCTGTTCGTTCCGTTATGCTTTCCACCCGACTATATAGGCTCTCACTTATGCTCTTTTCTAATTTCAGTCCAGTCTAACGCTTTGCCTGATTGGTAAACGCGTACCTAGCATTTGTAGTTCAGAAAGAGTTTCAACATTTTTACCAACACGACTTCTTGCGTAAATGCTTATTCCATCGATTTGTTTTGTTTAGATAGCATTAAGGACATTTTATCGCTACACTAGTTAGGTACCTACCTAGCTAAAATATGTGCATTTTTTTATTGCTTATTTATTCACTAGGTACACTTCATAAAAAAGCTCTATAAATAAATTAACATTAAATAATACGATGTTACATTTAGATTGAACAATTATATTTATTCTTATTAGCAATCAAAAATTTCACGAAAAAATTTTCATTTAAATCTTGTTGTTAAAATATTAGCGACAAAATTAGAATCAAAACAGTGAAAAATAAGGATTTCCCATAAGAGTCCGTGTGAAACAACGAATAATGAAAACATCAATTTTATGCTATTGATTCATTACAAACAGCTTTAACTCATATTTAATATTTATTTTATTTCAATAATTTGCTATTAGTAGCATCAGGTGTGAAAAAGTTAAGTAGGTAATTGCTATAGCTGTGGAACCGACTATTAATTATATACAGTGTGAGGAATTAATATGGTATGTTATCACATAAAATATGCTACTTTTCTCAAAGTTTGCTTAAGCCATGGGTTTCCTGGGGGACAAAAGTATAAGACCTCAAGACTTTCTAAGTGGGCTTCTACGACCCAGGAAAGTTCTCTTTTCTCATACTCGAGTCAAAAACTTACACTTAGCTCCATGTATACTTATTTAATTTACGTATAACGTTTTGTACACATTGATGAGCAAATTTTGAAGTGTCTAATATACGACTTGTTGCGATATTTTGATACCCACGTTGCACTGTATTTTAATTACACTTCCATTACAAAAATTTCTAGAGATATGAGATATATAAAGTAAAGTAGAAAGGCTATATTGTTTGTTTTGGGATGTTCAGAATTTAAGAAACAGCTGAGATTGAAATGATGCAGCTTATCACAGGGGAAAATGATATCAATAGCATCATATAAAGATATTATTCCAATATCAATGAACAGCATTTGCATCAATTTAATTGAAAAAATATTTTTCTTTATATAAATCGTTTTCATTATATTCTGGCCGAAAGTACCACTTTCGTACAACGAAGTACAACACGAAGATAAAGAGGGCCACCCCAAAGCACTTGTTTGCCACCAGTGCCGTGGGCTCAGGTAGCAATTTACACGTGCTATGGACTGGCTAACTTTTATACCTCCCTAGTTGTGTAATATACTATTCGTCACTATGCCCAGAAATCAGCTATTTTTACTAGCTATTTATTAACTTTCTGACAGTTTTCGATAGGGACAATTTCTACTAGGGTGTACGAGTCAATAAAAACACAAATTATGATAGGCCAACGTTTTGATGGTGATCTCCGTTCTCTTCGCGGTCAAACTGTTTATTAAGCAAAATTGTTAATTAAACAAAAAATTATTAATTATAATAAAAAATATTATTATATGTACAATTATTTTATGAATTTCGAATAATATTTTAAAAATTATTATATAACTTAATAATATAACAATAAAATACTGATGAAATTTTAATAGCTTTAGTCTGAAAGCGGATCAATTTTGGAATTTTGAAATGAAATTAGTCTTGTTAGGTGAATATTGCCTCATCGGCACATCCTCCGCTTTACATACTTGAAAGCACAAAATGCATCACCCTGCTCCAATGAACTGAAACATGACTTCTTGTATTGAGATACTGTATAAAATCATTACGTGACATATTACACTCTTTGAAACTGTGCCCTTAGTATGCTTTTTATATTTCTGCAATCAATAAAAAAATCACAACAGCTGATTTTAATTAGAAATTGTGAGTTACAAAGTGAATCCATCAACATTTTGTTAATTCACGTGAACTTAAAAACTAATTTTTTCTGTAATCCCGAACTTTTGCCTGTCATTGCATTGCAAGTAGGGAATGAAGCAATATTTTATGCCCATTTATGTATAGCGAAAAATAATTATTACAGTAATTTACATATATATGATTTTGAAGCTAACTGATTTAAAAAGGAAACTAGAAGGCCTTCTTCTTTTGATGTACTTAAAGAGACATCACCGTTAACGTATTATAAAAAAATTCAGCGAAAAAAATGCTCCACGAAGTCTCGGAAAAATTGGGCTCTCAAAGGGACAGGCGGCATGAAAAATCCCATCTAGAATAATGAAACTTCAATTACTTCCTTTAATTGTCCTCGAGTGCACCGCGAGTGCTTCACCTCTAGCGCTATCTCTCTGTCTCCTTCCCTTTGCCACTACTCATCCCTCTTGACTGCGTCGCCCCTAAGTGCCCGAGCTAACGCAATATTATTAATTACGAATACGTGTAACGCGCGTCGTCGGTGCGGCGGCCACTCGGGGCTTTAATTTTCCGCCGGATTTGATTAGCTCGCTCTCGCGCAGGTGAAAGACGTGATTTTTGCTCTGCGCGCGCCATTGATCGACGAGGGTCGAGTGTATATATACACGGGAGCTAGAGAGGAGCTATCCTGTTACACGAAAGAAGATGCCTCTCTCTCTCTCTCTGCGGCTGTGTGTGCATATCATGTATGGGCGTGTGCGTGCGAGTGGGCGGAGGGAGGACGTCGTTGCGTGCAGGCGCACTTTGTGAGGAAGGATGGCAGAGAGAAGAGCGTTGTGGCGTGTCGAGGAGAGCAAATGACCGGGCGACATGAATCGAAAGCCATTATCAGCGACCGAATGACGGGCTATCGTGTTTCGCGGCTCGCACTTTTTTACCCCGAGAAAGGAGGATCTTCGTTTTTGCTGGCGCTGATTTACGTGCAGCGGGCAAATCTTAATGTACTTGAAGAGAGCGACGACACGGAAGTTTTCTTTAATCTTTGATACTGTTTTCTTTCCTCGTTGAATGAGTATCTTTATCATTTAATGTAGGACTAACCCAATTTCATTTTTAAAAAGATTAATTTCTAAACGTTCATTTGGAAAAATGCCTACTTCTAGGATCCTCCGTATATAAATCGTAAAAATAATCTTTCACTACCCCTTAAAAAAAAGTTAGAACTCATATATTTGTAGAGAAGTTACGTCTTATCATAAAATACGCCCTGATAACAAAGAACGAGCTGAGTGTCTCTTGATAAGGCATAAAGAAAATTATTTGCTCATCTTTATATATTTTTATTAAGCTATAAAAAAATTAATATCTTTTTATTGGTTTTCTGATTTTAAGATTAAAAAAACATGTTATATATCATCACAATTAGCAATTTGTTGACTGTTGCTCATGCTTTTTATGACCTACTTATCAAAGTATTGGCAAAGTGGTCCTATTTCTTCCATTATGATTACAAAAAGGAGCATTAACATGGCTTTTCAATGTCAATATGGCATGGAGCATTAACATGGCTTTCCAACATGAGACGAATAGAAAACTGAAGTACATAGGCTCCGAGTTCAAAACCTGGGAAGACACGATGTGCTATTTATTTCGAGTCCTCCTCCATTTATTATCATTCACGAACTCTTCCCCGCATCAGAATAATAACAACGCATCTAAAATTTTCATACAAAAAGTGCGACATTTTAATCTTTGAATACTTTAATTATCGTCTGAATCGCGTTTTTCCGTGTAATAAGCCACAATCGATGGAGTAATTGGTCTGTCGCATTCAGTCATCCCAACGTATTTAACGATCTCCCGCACTCTCATTCGCTTTTCCGCTTTCTCTGTTCCCTTCCAAACGAAATTCACGGAAAATTTTCTATCGAAATTTAGAGCGCCGAATGCTCCCGCCGAGTCTTCATCTGTGTGAAATCGTTTAATTAAGCGAAATGCTATATCAACGCTGCTACATCAGAGTATAAGCTGCGCTGCAGCGACATATGCTCAGTGCAGTATGTTCGCAGACATAGTTTTCATATTATAACGTTTTCAGCATCTTATTCGATTGCCTTACTTTGTACTTCTCGTATAAAAAAAGTCTACAGGCAAAGTCTATACGTAAAAGAATCTGGCTTTAGTAAGGAGATGATGCTAAATTTTTCAGACTTATAACAATGATCAGATTCGATACACTTTATTATATTTTTTAAATAATGTGTTATGCACGAAAGGTCGGCGAAGTGAAGTCGCGTAAAAAATATGCGCTGAGCGGGATTCAAACGCACGATCTCGAGGTTTGTAGACCCGCGCTCTACCACTGAGCTAACGTCGCGATACTTGCTCCAGAGCTTGTTACTTGTTTTTATCTTGAAGCGGATGCGTCATCAGGACTCGGATGACAGTCGAGCTGAGCCCGTGACAAATGCTATAATAAAAATTACCTATAGGATATTTGAAAATATTTGAATTAAAAGTAGTGTTATCATACCTAATAAATACTATTATTTTTAATATTTTAAAAAAATTTTAAATTCATTGATGACACAATGATTTTACAATAAATTACCGTTACTCTTATAATCCTTTATCAACGTTATTCATCCATTAATATGATCAACTTTAATGGGTCAGAGAAAAATACCGAACGTTTAGCGAATCAATGAACGGAAGCGACCTATCCATGTAAAAACAAGTAGTTGAGCGTTAAAACGTAGACCTTAAACACCCGGGATGCGTGCGCTTTTACACGGATTAGATTGTCCTCTTCCTTTTCCTCATACTCGTAATGAGGCTCTCTCGTATTAATTTTCTCGATAAAAAGCGCGACGACGAGGCCTGCATTTCCAGCTATAGAGTAATTATTTTTCCGCGCTTTGACGCGCCGCGTTTGCAAGCGAATCATCGATGCGCGAAACCGACCCGGAAAAAAACTACTGCTCACATTTCCTTCTCGGCATGTTTTTTTATTCTCCACGTTACAATGCTTTGATGGTGAAAGGGGATTGATGTGTTCTTTGTTCGGCTGACCTGAGATTTCTTGTATTTTTCAGAAATATATGCCAGGTGTCAAGGAGGAGAGGGTTTTTGTTGTTCTAAGAGTTTGGATATCTACTTTTCCCTATATGATTGACGACAGTGTCTTTATTAAATAGTATGAACTTACAGATGTAGGTAGTCTTTTAGAGTTTTGCTTTTATTGAGGAATTGCACAAGAAATCCAGACTTAGCCGTTTCAAAAATATGAAAAAGGTTGTAGGCATGCCTTAGCAACAATTTTTTTTCTATCTATGTGTAGAAAATATATGGAAAAAATATTGAATCCGCGAAATTGGGCTTGAAATACTGTTTTAATCGCACATTTTTCTCATGAAAATTTAACATGGGAAAAATGGTCAAAAAGTGGTCACTAAGAATTAGCCAATATTACGCTTCCAAGGGTGTGAATAAAATTTTGCAATACCTAAAAATTGAAGTAGAAGAAAAAAGCTTTCATTTAAGTTAAGATTTATTAAAAACGAAAGCTCCTATACAAAATCAGAACAAATTGCTAATTTAATTTTTAAGAATTTGTGGTTTTTTGTCATTTTAGAACGCCTAAAAGTGGATTTTTCATCTCATAGTTGACTATTCGCTATAGCAATGAAAGATACTGATTTAATTTTGTGAAATGTTCGTATCTACTATATTATACTTTCTGCACATCAAAGGTTACTTTGATATTAGGTATCTTTAATTAATCTCTATACTTAGATTTACTAACTTCTATTTCTCATTTCTATATAATAATTATAATTTGATGTTCAGGTCATGAAGTTTTAGGATATTATCATGTCTATTTTAACTTCTACAATTAGTTTATTTCAATTCAAAATAATATTTAAAGAAAAATAATAATGAAAGTGTTATAATTATGTTGTAAATATAAAATAGTTTTGATGTAATATTAATTTTAAGGTATTTTAATCCATGTAATTTGACCAGTTTGTTTTGGAGAATGTAAAACTAATGTATTTAACGCGTAAAATATATTTATTGATACAATAAAAGTAGAGTACTGAAGTATAAATATTTCGACACAATAATAATCAAATTCACTCAATGCTGTGCAATCTATAAATTGATTTAAAATTAAAATCTAATGTTCACTATGTTTATTAAGTATGTATTTTGGTTTATAAACCTATGCTACCTATAGTGCTTTTCTCAAGTGAAGCGCGATCTCCAAGCAGACTTTTTTTACCACCTCTTTTCCTAGAGGAGAGACTTGAAGCTTTATGCTGCGCTTATTTCAGTATTACTTACCAGGAGGTAAAATGTAAACGCCAAAAACGTATTCAAATCACCTTTTCCACAATTTGTTAAGGACAATAAATAATCACCTGCGCAAAACAGCATAGGTATAGAGCGGTCATTTATTCAAGTAGTAACGACTCCCAGCGCTAAAATTCAGTAATCAGTCGAGATACATTTGCACTATATCATCAAGGTGTCGGTTTTCACCAGTTTTTAGTATGATAATAATTATTTATTATAATTGAGGGGTTGCGTGCAACATGAGCCTAAGTTAAGATTCACGCGGTTTTGAGAAAAAAAAACTGTATAGCTTTTTATTGACTTGATAGATTTTGCTAAAATTTCATTTCATATATCACTGGTAAACAACTTCTACTAATAATAAATAGATTTACTTGTTTTATAGATGTCGTAATAAAAAATTTATTTAAAAAATAAAAAACACTACTTAGGCCCTTATTGCATAAGAGAGTGTATTTTTGTGAAAAAAAAAATAAGAATATTTATGAAAACTATTAAATTATATTACCTTTCTGTACAATCTAATATCATTAAATAGAGCTTCGGGAGCTTCTTCAATATAGCTTATTTACCGAAAAAGGTCCTAAGTCGACTTAGGCCCTCTTTGCACGCAGCCTCTCAATTTTATAAATAATTGTTTTACCAAGCACATAGGACATTTTTTCAAATCTAATTTATAATCATAATGGAAATATCTGATAAAGGTATAAGGACTTTTATGCTAACTGAAATGCAAAATAATGTTCTTTGTATTACTTTTATAAAATACATTTTTGTCATAAAATGACTTGGTTAATATTAAGCAGACCACTAGAACTTTAAAATATTGAATACAAATTGTTCGGTTAAATCAAGTTTTTTATTATATTTGAACTCCATTAGCAAATGATTGGTATCAAATCTGTGCTTTCTGTAAAAGATTTTACCCCTTTTATACGTTGGTTTCAGACAAAATATAATCAAATTAGATGCAATTACAGTTTGATGGGCAGTTGTAAACAAATGATCGTTATAATTTATACAAGCAGACATTGAACACTTTGCTTGTAAAAAACTGCAATAATTAAATGAATGTTTCTAAAATAAGAAAGATATGCATGTAGATTTCCAATAAATATATAAATAACGTTGTAAACAATAATAACTCTAATATTAAAGTATTAGAAGAAATTCTTCTCCAAATAACAAAAATAAGGCTCCACAGCACATCAGAATATACATTATATGACTTTGTATAGTATTTCCGCAAATCTCGGTATTCCAGCAGATTAAAGATGGGAACGATCTAAACGGATTGGTGCGGCGAATAAATATTGATATACTTCCTCCGGTACCGGGAGGATGAAAAGTAACAGAGAAAACGGGAAAAAGAGAAGCTTGCGCGCGCGCAGCTCGCGAGATATTGACGTGAAGTGTAATTTTTCACAAAACCCATTGTATTGAATCCGGCGGTTCGACGCGAAATAATCCCGCGTGATTACCTTCTTATCGCGTTGTCCTCGTTCGAATTTCTCTCGGTCATAGACCAGACGAAATATACGAGCTAGCGCACGCGCACAAGGGGCTTTTCCTTATAGCCGCTCGCTGACTCGCGCACACGCTGAGATCCTACGGAAATACGAAGAAGCAGCAGGAGAGAGGATATCAGGCCGAGGAAGAGAAAAATACCAAGAGCGCTAGGACAAAGGAAATCCCACGCGCCTCAGATAGAAGAGACGGTCTTACGCTTTGCCAGAGAGAAATATTGCTGCGACTACTTTCCGGATGTGCGAAGTGAATTTTTTGACTTGTGCCAGGTAATTTGTAGATACGTTCTGTTAGGATCAAATCTAAGACTTGAGGATTCTTTTATCACTATTATATAAGTTAAGCTCAGATTACCATATTATGAATATCAATTCTACGAAAAAGAATGAACCTTTTATTCGTGAGAAATATTGTATCTCTATTCTATTATCGACTTTGAATATTTGGTTCTTTGCTTGATATATTGAGTTTATTATTTAATAATATTATTTTTTATGAATATGTTAAAGGAATCTGATAAATTTATAAATTAACGACAAAAATAATTCTATTTGAAAAAAAAATTGTATAAATAATATAGCTGTTTCAGTATTACGAACAAAAAACAGTAAACGTTTTACGTACATTAAAAACTTTTCGTTCAGCCCCCCTGGGAGAAATATGTCCATCGAAAATAGGAATAAATATAGTGAATGGGTACGAAAAATAGCTAATTCTTCGATTGCCTTGAAATAATTTTTTTGATGATTTCTTTATTCAATGATTAGAATGCTTAAGTCATATAATGTTTCTCAATCATTCAATTTATATTATTATAAAGTTCTAGTGAAAAATAGATAGTTTACAGAAATATAAATATTATAGATCGTTTGCAATATTCTTCAAATAGCAATAAACGGAAACTATAATTTTTCTTAAAAATTCATAATTTCGTCCTTTATTTAAAAGTAGGTCGAATTTTTTTCTAAGAAATTTGACTGGAATAATCGCCCCATGGTGATAAAATGTTTTCGGAACAAACTATTTCTCGGCTTTGGCTGATTGGTTCTTTGAATTGCTCTTCTCCTATAATCAAAAGATGAGAGGTACCTTGGTAGGCTCCACAGTTCAAACATCGATTCCATATGTGAGGATAATATCTGTATAAAGAGATACGTCCATTAATTTTTGCGAAATCAATCATTCTTACAATGAGCACACCTGTACTCATCAGAAAATCTCATTAGGAGAATTCATCATTACCGTGAAAAGCATGAGGGTCGATCGTTTCTCTCGCTGAAATCCCAGATCTGCAGCTTTAATCCAGCAGAGGGAACCGTATCTCCGAACTTCCCATTACGTATCATCCGTAACATGCACGATATTAGTTTTCGCAACTTGACAAATTGCAACTGAGCTTTCTCTGCGGGGAATGCAGAGATCTGCAGCAGCAAAGGACGGGCCGATATACACAAGGCATCGAAGCAGAAGCGAATGGCGACTCGCGGGAACTGCCGATTGTCCGCGGGTAAGATAAGTATAGGCGCGTCGGCGTGTACATACCATCGGGATAGAGTATGTGTATTTCGAGCGGCGCGCTCAGCTGGCCGGTAATCCTCTAACAAATTATGCAGGACTTATATTGGACGTGCAGTGCCGCAATTAACGGGAAACTCGGCCGCGTGTGAGCCTCTCTAGAAAGGTAGCGGTGTGTATATATATCTCTGTAGAGAGAGAGAGAGAGAGAGGGCGAGCAGCGTCCGGAGACACGACTCTCGGGTTAAGACGGGGCGGCGGGAGATCCCGGCTTCATCCCTGGGATTTCGCCGGGGATATTCTCGCCGCAAAGCAGGAGAGTATCTACAGGTTCATTTTGCGGGTCATCCGCGCGGGATCAACGCACAACTATCGTCGACACACTAGCCCCGGCCTTAGTCCGAGAGGCCGACCGAGTTGCGGATGAGTTTTCGCCCGTGGCCTATCTCGACCTGTGTGCATGTGATGTCTCTGTTCGTGTATACGTCGGCGTGTAACATCATCCCGGTTATAGCATAACATATACCTGTGACGAGGAAGAAGAAAAAAGGCTCAAGCGCCGAGGAAGTTTAATTAACGCAAGGGATTCGCGGAAAATTGTTGTCTCCAGCTGCTGGCACATAAATGAAAAGGGCGCGAAATACTTTTAATTGATGCGTTTTGACTCGCGAGTCGTGCGCATGGACGTATTAAAGTTGAGCTTTAAGCGATGGTCGTTTTATTTTAATTGATGCTTTAAGCGCAGAATTTGCATGCAAAACGGATGAATAACGAGCGTTTTCAATTATCTCGAGTATGTGAAGGAACAGTGTGGCGATCCTGCAAAGTTACGTGTCACGTTCATTATGTATACCTAAAAATTAACCGAATTAACAGATATTATTGTTATATTCTCTGCAAACTATCGTGTGCTCTTAAAACACAATTGCAAGGAATAATAAGTTAACTAGCCGTCACACAGACTAACTGACGTGGACTTTGAAAAATAAATTATCAGACACGTCAGAATAGGGGGGGAGGGGGGGGGGGGGGGGGAGAGAGAGAGAGAGAGAGAGAGAGAGAGAGAGAGAGAGAGAGAGAGAGAGGGAGAGTACGGGAATACGTTCCCGGGGGAATGATTCCAACGAAGGTAATTAACCCGAGGCGCGAGCGGAAGCGCAACCAGGGCTTCGCAATCTCGTATAAAGCGCGTCGTCCGCCTCTCTATCCCCCCCCCCTCTCTCTCTCTCTCTCTCTCTTCCCCTCTCTCTCTCCCTGTCCCTCCCTTTCTCTCTTTCTCGCGTTTCCACGACCGAATATATCCACCAATTGGTGATCGCGCCGCGTGAGCGATGATTAACGGCGCGAATAATTATTTTACAAGAGGCCATTCCCCTACGGGCGAGTGTAGGGCTGCGCGCTTCACTTTCACTCATTCTACCCGCGATTGTGCTCTCGTGCGCGCGATGTGTTTCTTTTCCGCGCGTATATTTTCACATTCGCTTTATATCACTGATATTTTGGGTTTTAATGCCGCTGGCTGTTTCTGTCGAAAAATTTACGATTGCGGTATCCATGTAGAATTTCGTTTTATTAATTCACGAGAAACAATGGCCCATTATGATGCTGTCCCACAATTTCATTATATTATATTGCGCCGTATAATGATTTTTCAAAAAGTTTTCTCTGAAAATAATAATTTTTGCGAATCAAGGTAAAAAAGATTAATCATCATTACTATTGCAATAGCGATGATTACGAGCGCATTTACTTGATGACATATGGATCATTGATAATTCGAATTACTCACAGTTAACCGGACTTTCCATCAGAGCGACTGATGCCCGTATTGCGTCCCTTCAATTCCACATGTAATATTACTGAGAACTGCTGCGGCGCGTAATACATAAGCAAATTCAATCAATCAATCAAATCGCTCTCCTGTCTCTTACTGTCTCTCCCTCTTTCATAATTTCACGCGTGCTGTAATATTGCGCTCGAAAATTCAAAGAGATCGTTAGAACGTGACAATCACGCTGAATCAGGAGTGTGGATGCGGTGAAGCGAGGCCATCCCGTGGTTCTATTCGTAATCAAGAAAGAAGAGAAATTATGTCGTGTAACAAGATATTGAGAGGGACATTTCAATTTCATTTAAGAAAAGAATATTTATGAATAATTCCTATAATATGTCTTTGCTTAATAAAAAAATATATATGTCTTTGAAATATCTTGAATATAAATAGTATCAAAGATTGCTCCATAAATTTGCATTTTGAAAGATTACTCATACTATACATTGACATAAATAATTAAATTGTGTATTATCAGTGTAAATATTATTATTATTGATAAAGTGCAGGAATTCGAGCAATGAAACATAAGCTGGAATATGTATTCAAATTACAGAACTTTTATTTGTCAGCAATTAGAAATAATAAGCTAAAATAAATAACTGAATCATTATAATGTCATATTGTATTATGTAATGCTTATATTGTTTCATACTATTACGACATAATCGCTTGAAATTTCAATGAACATCAAACTTCCATTAATTTTGATGGGTTTCATCCCTCTATAGGAATTATCTAATTGTGTTTTATAATTAATTAATAATACTAATTCAAGTATAAATAATAATTTATTTTAAATAAATCAGCCGAAGATAAAAATTTATTCATCAAAAGTACAATTTAATAATATTTTGAAATGTAATATCTATAGGGTGATAATAAACGTGTATTTTTATCTAAAAGGCGATTAAAATGAAAATTTTAAATTAAAGAAAAGCGCTCAGTGACAGTTTAAATTTTATTATTACAGCTATACCCGCTCGACCTATACACCATAACTCGGAAGCGTGGTGCTATTGTTGCGATATCTACGACGGTCGTATCTAATATTTGCATTCATGCCATTTACTCTTTAAATTGCTCTCCTGCACCATCAAAAATTTTATCAAACATTCCGCCACGCGAATTCCCGCGTGATTCGTATATATGCATCTACACATACGCGTGCGTGCGTGAGTGTGGGTGTATACATGACTGCGTATCAAAAAGATTTCTACCTCAACGCTCAAGGTTCGAAAGATGGATTTCCAAATTTCCATTTTATTGTAGAAAATACGAAATATTTACTTGGAAATTCGTACGAATGTTCGATAAATAAATCTATAAAAAGTTTTATATTAAACGAATGTTCTTTAATTACGCTTTCGTTTTATTACGATATTTTATTTTTAAAAATAATTAAAAAGTGAACAAAATAAAAAGAATACTTTCAAAAATTGAAATTTTTCCATGTAGAAATGGAAAACAATTAAGTACAAAATATTAACGTAAAAGAAATTTTTTTCCAAATAATATATTTTATAATGATTAATCTTCAAAGTGATCATATTATTATTGTTAATTAAGGTTGAAAATAGCACCAAATAATGGTTATAAATTATACGATTTGATTTTAAAATTTTAATGTAAATTACCTTATAAAGTTTAATGAATGTCACATTGACATTTTCTGCAAGCATATCGAAAATTTATATCCAGAGCATTTACTTGCATTACAATTATAGTGAGAATTATTTGTATAAATAAATCATATTATAGTATATACATCATTGGTATATGCTATAAAATGTGTTGGGTCCGAGATTCTAGTCCAGTTCTAAAATTAATATTATAGTTGAAATAAGTATCGATTGTAAAAGCAATTATAAGCATTTTATCACATGCACATGTAAATTGAAAATTGTTGTAAAATTTTGCGAAAATAAAACCTTAATCCAATTGAATTAAATAAAAATTGTATTTCTTCGTGAAATGAGATTTTAATTCAAGTGTTTTATATATATGTATAAATAAAGTGAATGTCGCTGCGTCTTTGATTATTCATTAAATAAAAAAAAATAATAATAAAAATAAACAAAAAACCAGCTGCAAGTTAGGTGAATCGCTATCAGTGGGTAGCTTCTACTTATACCTTGGCGTTGACCGCCGCGAAACTTCTCCGCACGCTCGCACTCGGGAATGAAATTGGAGCGTCACTCGGGCGATTCGGTCAGCTAGCTATGACATTCGTAGTTTTCTGAGTAGATCAGGTGTTCGCAAATTCGCAAGTTTACCAAAAAACTATATGTTTTCTTTCAGTCTGTGATATTATCCGGCAATAAATACTTTATCCATTTTATTCTATACTTTTTTCAAGTTTATATATAATTCAAATTTTAAAATGAAAAAGAAATTCATAACAAATCGTATAAATAATGCTGATACGGAAATAAATTATAAATAAACTTATAAATGATGAATAAACAATAGTTAAAAAATGTAGCTTAACAATTTTAGGAAGTTATTCGTAAAACATATATGTTTTAGAAAATAACTAAGATCGTTATTTATAGTCACCTTACAAATATAAATATTATACACGTTTGACTCATATTTATAATATCTAATTAAAACCGCATATTCGCCTTAAAAATTTAAACAATTTCTTATACCTTTTTCTTAAGTCTAAAGTTCCTGCCTCGGGAGAGACCTTCTTTCCGATAGAAATACAGGAAATTCATTAGATCTCGTGCAAGCGCAAAAACTTTCCTTAACAAGATGCTAAAACACGTCCAGATCTAGCCAAAAAAGAATAAACTTGTACACGTAACACCTATATACTCCTTTGCGAAAGTTCAGTACTGACGTCAGCGACCCCTGCTTACCAATTATAACGGCATCCGAAATCATTGGATTTACATAGACCAGGCGAATAAAACATTTCATACACGGAACCTAGAGATAGAGTGTGAGAGAGAGAGAGAGAGAGAGAGAGAAAGAGAGAGAGAGAGAGACGCGAGTTTCACGCGCAACTTTGCTTTCAGCGAGGCGCAGTTTCCAACTAATGAGATTCACCCTGTCCAGCGCCGTACCCTGACAACGACGACCGACGACGACGACGACGAGGACGACTTCGGGGCCACGGTACAACTCGCCCTTCACGCGCAGATTTCGAAAGCCCTGGTGCAGGTGTCACATACGAGCATACACACACACATATATAGACACATGGCCGTCAGTTTGGATGTACACGCGCGCGCGCACCTTCGTGTCAGTTGCGCCTCGCCTTTTCTTATCGGATCGCGTACATGTACGCGCCGGCACGAGCAACTTGCGAAAGATATAGCGGTGGCAGTTTGCACAGGCCGATGCGACGCCGGCGGGATTTGCGAATCGTGGAATGGAGTTTGCTTTAAATTTCATGCCCCGATGGAAAGCCAAACGGCCCGGAGTTCGAAAGGGTGGGGAGGGGGGAGAGGGCGAAAGCGGCATCTGTCGCTTATTTATTTTTCCCTTGCCTTCGAGGTTTTGTGGTACGCGATGCGCGCAATTTTTCTCTCCCTCTCGCGTGCGTGTACAGTTTTTTCGGTCGGTGAATGATTTGAGCTTCTCCTCGGAGGTAGCATTGCATACCACGCTGTTCTTAGCGGTGTATTTACGCAATGTTATATAAATTGTGAGAGAACGGGAAATAAAAAAATCGGTTCTGCAAAAACAGTGTATGGTGTCGTTTTTCAGCGCTAACGATTGTTTGCTTTTGATAATATTAGGTTTTCATGAGTATGCAGTTGCGGGTAGTCGCAGATACGTTACGTGGCTTCTATAGTTCATGCAAGTCTCTCTCTCTAGATTGTGAGAATTCTGGATCTCACTGGTTTTGAATAAAACAGTAAAATTAATATAAAAATGTAATTTTACTTTTGGAAAAATATTGTCGCTTCTTTTAAATCGTATAATAAGAGATCGTGTAAAATTTTCGTATTTAGTTACACAGCGACAAAAGACGAAAATATACTTTGTTCAAATCTTTTAATCCTTTACGATTTGGAAGAGATAAATAAAATTGATGAACAGGGTTGAAGAAGTTGTTGATTTTTTTATAAATTATTATTAAATAAGATCATACATCACACGATAGAAAGATTATTTCTTTATACGAAAGAATATAAGGTGTTACAAAATTTAAGTCTATTCTTAGCCTTCTTTGCAAAATAGTACTGCGCATTTATGTATGAGATTTAAATGAGCCTCTTAATGCAAGAATATTTAAAATTTCGACCATGATTTTGCAGAACAATTCAGGCATGAACTTTCTCATTACAAACTTAAGCTTGTATTAAAATTTTGCAATATTTTAATATTTAGATAACTCTATCCGGAATTGTATAAATATAAGTTACCTTATTGAATGTAAGCTACTTATATCAATCTAAACTAAAACTACACAACTATACATTCTCGAATTTTTCTTGTAAATACCACGTAGCGCGAAGTTCCAAAAGCTTTTCGAAAACGCACAGATGGCACACGTGCGCGAACGAAGCTTCTCAAGCTACTCGGACGCTAAAACGAGTAGCCGGTACGTAACTTCCAAGAAATTATTTGCGGAAAAACTTTGCAGAGCTTTGGAAAATGTCTCTCGTCTTCCCTCTCGAATGTAGGTGGTATAAAATGAAGTCCCTCGGGTGATCTCGAAGCATAACCGTGCAGCTAATTCACGGTCAGTTGCACTCGCCCCTCCTGCGAGCCCGCAGCAAAATGGGAGAAAGAGTCAAGAGAGAAAGGTACGCTGCGTGACGCGATTTGCCAAGCCGCGGTTCTTCGGCTCAGGGGGAGGAGAAAGAAAGCTGCTCAGCTGACCGGAAAACAAAGGTTTTTCATCAGAAAAATTGAGGAATTCGGATTTTCGGCAATGCGTGGACTCGTTTCATGGTCGCGCGAGGAATGTTTTGTATGTGCGAGAGAGAGAAAAACAAATAGAATGTATTGGAAATAGAAAAGAATCTGGGGCTCTGGAAAATCTAGATTGATTTACTTTATTTTATTTATTTCAATTGGCGTGTGGTTTAAAGTTATTTGTTTAGATGATTGTATATCCATTTTTAAATTGAAGAATTTTTATTACTAATTGAATGATTGAATGATTTCAATCCTTTTTGATATTAATTTTTTTTTTAAATATTATCATTATTTTACTAATTAAAAATTTTATCAATATTGCTTTAATTTAAAAAAAAAAAATTATAAGAAAATTTTTCAACAGATCTAAGAATTTTATTCACATTTGTATTAACTGACAGATATTGATCTCGACTATTCTGACTTAAAACAAAAACCTAGAAATTGTTACATCTGACTATAATACACCACTTAAAAACTGAATCAGCTAATAATGAGAAATGAAACCCAATGATTCGCGTTCCAGGCTCTTTAATCACACCGTTAAGTTCCACCGCCCGAACTAATTTCACTCCACACCTTCGAAATAAGCGCGACCTAATGCCGTATAATTCCCAACGCGGAAGCGATAAATCTTCCACTTTCGACATTGTCGCGCACCCAGCCTCCCGGTTACACTGTGCGTGCCTCCACTGCAGCGCGAGCGAAAATTCCTAAAGGAAAAACGCGGTGCGCACGCGCGCCAAGAGCCGCTCGCTATTGCCACCCCATTAATTGCCGATGGACGACGGCTTATTACATCATCATCCTGCGTAAATTTAATTTTGCTTCGTCGAAGCGTTGGCAAAAAGTCGGCCGGAGGACGAAAAAGGGCTAAATACGCACGGCGATTAATTATGCGTCGTACGTGAGAAGATAGAGAACCGCGCTAAACGCGTACGCGCAAAGTGTGAAAATAGACGCGCGCGAGAGGAGGAAAAAGCGCCGTGGCTGTAATAATAGATGTGGCACGGAGCATTATGGGAAGAAGGATGAGAGTGACTCTCACTCCTCTTTCGTTCTATACCCCACTTTTTATAGAGTGCTGCCTTTGGAAGCTTTTCTTTATTAGAGGCTTTTCGATGAAAAATTGTTAAAGTATGACAAAGGTATCGAAATTCATAGATGATTCAAGCACGGATAGAATGACTCTGCGCTTGCGTGCGTGAAGACCTCTCAATTTATTGCGTATATCGTTTTGTAGGTAGGTATATAAAAGTAAAATAAAACGTTTTTTTTTTTGTTTGAATCTATTTTGTTACTATTTTTATGCTTCACTAAAGTTGTATCTTTTCATAGTGAATAATTATTGGAAAAAATAGTCTTAAAAATCATTCCTTATCGATGTTTTAAACTTTTTGAATTTATTTTTGTTAAAATTATTTCAGTTGCAGGAAAACTTTTAAATAATTCTACGAATGTTTCTATTTTCATTAAAGGAATACCGTTATTGAGACTATTAAAAATGTTATTTCGGCTATGAATATATAGAGGTACATAAAAGCGTAGAGCTGGAAATAAACTTAATACGCAGTAGATAGTGTAAATACATACGAGTAAGGAGCTCTTTCAGAATTTCAACTTAGCATTAATATATACCCTTGCTACAAATATAAAAGTTTATGATAACGTATTTATATATACATATAAGTAGAAATGAACATTCTTTTTAATAAATATTTGTATTTTGGGGCGGATAATAAACTATTTTGTAAAAATATTCAAAAGTTTCTATAAAGGCATTTTACAAATTATTCTATAAATTCGAATATAGTAAAATCGATAGTATTGAAATTGGCTTAAAATATTTTTTCCCCATATGGGTGTACTTCTTACTTTGATATGTACACATTTTATTATTTCACATATGTTATGATATAAAATACATTGAATTATCAATATTTATTTGCCTAAAACTAGTTGAACATAATTTGTCAATTAATCTTTTACTGGAAAAATGCTCGTCAGTTGTGGATATTGCATATTTTCGTAATAGGAAGAAATATTGGGAAATTAAGACATTTACTGTGAGAAATCTCACCAAACAGTTTTTACACTCCGCTCACTCATCACGTACTCAAGAGCTCGTCCTGCCCCACATCACGCCCCCAACTTTTCCGATTAGTAAAAGCGAACTTTTAATAACGCGCTCTCACCCTCGAAACTTATCAGCTCACCATCAGTCAAAAACCAAAAATACGTGCTCACCACCGCCACGACACATATAAAAGTTGTATCCGCATCCCTTTGCGCATCCTTATTCCCCCTTGACATCTCGGCGAAAGTGGTTTTTTTGTCTAAAGAGAAGAGAAAAAAGCGCCCCCTCCCCCGGCCTCGACGTACACGGTCAAAAGAAGGAATTCAAATTTCATCGGCGTTGTGACAGCACGTCGCGAAGATTGTCAGACTGCGAGGAGCGAGTGTAACCTGCTCCGGGAGATTGAAATCCAAATTTTGCCCGCAGGGGGAGGAGGGTGTTCTTGTTTTCAATATTCCTCCGTCCCCGTAGGTCTCGATGCGACCGCGCAGCTCCTTTGAAATTGCCCGAGGGCCGATATGAATGCCATTTAACTGTCCCTCTGAACGCCGGGCGAGGACAATTAAGATCCGACGTGCTTGGCACAACTGGAACGGACGTTTCGGTTTTTCTTATATAACTTGCGTGTTGCCATGATCGAACTGTTGCTTTAGTTGGAGAGCTTCTATTCGGCTTTCCAGAAATCTAGCATGACATTTTTCGCGGTGACTTTGTCTATTATCGACTGTTCGCGGTGCGCTGTAGATTTTTGTTTACATCGGATCTGTATAACTTTATACGCTTGTTTCTAAAGGATTTCTCAACTTTGCGAAAAAGTTATTTTTAGATTATTCAGTAAGATTTATTTTACCAAATATTATATTACTAATAAAGATAATATGTTGAATATTTGAAAAACGAAACGCTCAAAGAGACAAGGAATGCAAGTTTAACAAATTTATTAATATCGTTTTTATTGGACATTGAGTATGATGTGAATGTGTGATTCACAATTCAAAGAACTCTTTGAATCCGTAAAATTTCAGGTCAATATCATCCTCCGTTCGTGATATCTGGTTTATCAAGGCAAAGTAGCGACGTTCCGATCTGATCTCAATTACTTTTGCCTGCACCGACGAAAAAAACGATGACCATCGTCTCTGAATTTCGTCAGAATTTTCATACACTACAAAATTGGTCTGGAAATTACAACTTTAAAATGAGGTTTTTTCTTTGAAATCGCGTTATTGCCTTGAAATTACTTTTAAAAACTTGCATAATCTAGAACATAACATATCACTTACAACGTGATCGCCGTGTACTAATGCGGTACAATGACTGTAGATATAGATTTTTCGTATCCAAATATTATATTGATTTTGACTTTCGTACAATTTTATTCATCGAAATCCTCTTTTTTTATTTCGATCCTGCTATTTGTATGACAAATTTATGTACATGAAGTATATACGTGCATATTGGGATATAATTTCTCTAGTCAGATGTCAAAACAAAATAAACATCACAGCGAGGTGTTTTTGAATTTATACTCTGAATTATTGTACTATAGGTATTGCTGTCCTACAAATAGCATCAACCTAATTAGTATTAGTACTTCTTACTTATATAGTAAAGTATTATTATCGATGTGTATATTTCGAAAGGAAATATTTTTATTTTTATGTATACATATTATATTATATTTGTAAAGTATATTTTTTATATTCTTTGTTCGAAATTGAACTAAATCAAATAAATATTCGAAGCGAATTCCTGGAATGATATCCGCGCTTGTTCTCGAATATTTCTCATATTGCAATTTTTAGTTGATCTGGTTATCACAGCTTATAGGTATATCACGTGTGAAAAAAAGTAATAAACATTTTGTTCTTTGTTTCTACGAAATTCACATAAAAATGAAGAATTTACTTTATTTACTATGTGCGCTCTGTTTTATTTGTTTACAAAACTGCGAATTACTTCACAATAAAAGTAACGCGCGTTTCACGCAAACCAACGCACTCTTCTTTCTCATTTCTCTAGAAAAAAACATTCAGCCAATCAAAGTCATTCCGAGTTTTAAATTCACGGCTGATTAGCGGACTATTTTCCGCTTACTATGTTCTGATCCCCGTTTTCCGCCAAGTCAGATTTCAGTAACAGCTACTTTGAAAAAAAAATTTTCCATTCGCCGCCGCTGCGAATCTGTTTTATTTCTCATTCCCAGCCGCACATATATATATACACACAGAGACGGCCGCGCATGCCACGTTCTATCCACATTTTTTTTCGTAAGCTCGGCCATTTTTGCCTCGGCCCCAACTATTCGCGGAAACTCGTTATCCGCTGCGCGGCGTTAGCAAGCCTCTGAGAAAGTGGGTTTTTCATCCTCGCGCGCAGTCATACGTTCGCTCCCTCTTTATCATGCGACGCGCGCGGCAAGAGAGCGACGAAAAGTTTTAATCGTTTTACGACGGGAGTTTTGTCATTAGTTTTCATTTTGACAGATGTGCAAAGGGAAAAACGCGCATGCTCGCGAAGCGCGCGAGAACGGGATAATAGTGCACGAGAGCTGGCTGAATGAACTGTGCAGCAGTAAAACGCGTGTCGGTGATTTTTGTCGCATGACGTATGGACTCTTAAGTGGAATTCCCGTTTGACAGATATTTTTGCCGGGAGAGAGCGAAGGGTTTTATCAAAAGAGGTCGATTAATATCGTGTATTCATTTTCAATTTATTCGGAATTCGCATTTTATTTCTTATATATTTTATAGATTTTAATAAATTGACGAAATGAAATCGCGCTTTGTGCTTCAACTATAAAGATGAAAAGATTTATTACGCCGCACAATATATGAACTATGTGTGTAAGTGACGCAAATATCCTTTCTGCTTTCAGTTTAAGCTTCTAGAAATAAAGCCTGCAACGTCAGAGAGACTTTATTTCTCTTCTTTTTCATCTCAAAAATCTACATAAAGGTAGTTTTATATTTAATTAACAGCAAGCTCATGTACGTCAGTGAGTAATTAGAATTGTAAATCATTGTAAAGCAGCATTTAAAAATCGTTTATACCAGACATTGCGTATTCATGAAAACACTTTTGTTCTTATAGTTTCATTTTTAATACCTATTGTAAAAAAATTTTTTTATTCGAAGAAAATGATAAAATTGAAGTTTTTTGCTCCATGAGTTTAGTACATAGTCGTTGCCTATACATTGCCAAAACTATTAATTAAATTTACACGTGAAAAATCAATTACACCGGCGACTAAGTTAAACGGCCCCGGCGCTATACAACGATCGTGGTGCACGCGAACGTGCTCCCCTTTTTCTTAAAGCTCGCGTCCGTTCTTTCACGGAATTAAAGCAAAAAACAGGAAAGCTCTCGTTCTCGCGAGCACGCGTAGTGGCCTTCCTAGCCCTGCGGGCAACGAAAGAGTGAGAAAAAGCGAGGGCCGCAGGTAGTTTCGAAATCAAGCGAGACCATGCGTGTGTACTCTCTTTCTTTCAGCTCTGAGCGGACGTTCAAATTTTTTCGCTTTTGCGAATTCATTCGCAAAATTCCGGGGCCGCGCATCATCGGCGCCCAGACCAGAGGATTTTCGCCGGAGCTTGTTTCTTTGCACATGGAAATGCACAGTGCATCGCAGTGCGCGCATAGCAGGGGGTGAATCAACTCGCGCTCGCCGGGGAGAATGGATACGCGCGCGCGGGCACCGAGTTTTATCGCGCCGCTGGGAGCCGTTTGTTTGCAAAGCGCCGAGAGGCCAAAGTCTAATGCTGCTGATGTATAGCTCGGCCTTTTTCCAGAAATTGAAATTTTTATTGCCGACTTTCGAAAGTATTTTCATGCTAAGGCAGTGGGAAAGATGTATAGACAGATTTTTCACGATTATCGGATTAAAAGGGACGAAGAAAGTTTTCTGATTTTTCTTCATCGATCTGTAGAAATTGATTGACGAGCATTTTTAGCCCTTCTTTATATCTCAACTTAGCTGCGCTTTTCTAAATGTTCTCAAGATTTTTCAAAATAATTTTATGAAAATTCGTCTGTTTTTGTTAATAAAAACAAAAATTTCAATTTTACAATAGGGAAATAAAAATCGGTTTCGCATATTTGCCAGTTTTCTATTTAATTAAAATGGAAGTATTCTCTTTTAAAAATGGTAGACTTCGAAACAAATATGTAGTAAAATACCGAATGTCTAATTCAAGTTTCATTTTTAGTAAAATTTACGAGAATCCCAGCCAAATATTTATTCCTGCGTTAATTTATAAAAAAATATCGTCAAAAATAATTATATCGTGTATGCTTTCCATTATAATAATGTTTATGTACAAATAATCAACATTCCATATTACGCAACAAAAATCTCATTTTCATAAATTTCTGTTAAAATGTAATTTAATATATCAAACTTTTGGATTAAATGATGTTTTTCATTACGTTGCTATCAAACAACTTATTTAAAATACTAATTATCAAAGCAATTTGCAGAAAGTTTGTCGTTTAAAATTTTATAATAGAAATTCAATTACTCAACATTTATACAAGTTCTAATGATCTATTTTTGTAAAGTGAAACCATAAACGTTTATAATGAGTTTTAAAACTGGTGCGTAGTATTCGTGGCAGTGCTTTAAATTTTTTCTAAAATTATAAAGTGTTCCCAAAACTTTTGGAAAAACTTTAATCTCGTCTGGAACCACAGCGTAACAGTACGAGAGCCATGGTGCCGTGGCGAGAATCGGCCGAAAAATGTTCACTCCAGCGAGCGCGGGGACTCCACTGCCGGCTTGCAGCTACGCTCACTTCGATAATCGCTTTTCGGCGCTGCCGACGACCCTTTAACGAATTCTCTCTTTCGCTCGCTCTCGCAGCCGCAGGCATAGAACCTTGGCGCTATACCTGGGCACACCGGCCACGGAGATAGAGAGAGAGGGTGAAACACAGCCCCCAAAGGATTCGGCTCGTTCGTGCCGCTGGAGTTCGGCTATTTCGTTAGCGCGTTGTCCAGTCGTGCTGCACCTGCCGTGGCCAGCTCGTCCGCTACATCCACTCGTCTCTTTGTCATTATTAATTAAATAACTTTTTTGACTAATTAAACGCTCGTGCGCTTTCGACAGAACCCGCGCCATGTCACCGACGGAGAGTTGGAAAATTATTTCCAGATGCGCCGCTTATACGCTGCGAGCCTTTTTGCCAAGATTAAATGTTTGCCCGTCGGGCAGTTGCAAGCGAGAGGGGAAGAGAGCTGAGAAGAGCTTCCGCCGAGCGTGCAGTTGCACGCGAGACTTGAGGCGCGACTGGAAAGTTTACCTTTGCGCTGTAGTTGAATGGCTAGTCGCACGGGATGTACTATATATGTGCTTTTTTTGGCCATCGTCGGCCAGTAGTTCACGGGCAGCCGGAAGAGCGGAAGATCATCGTGTAGAATGTTATGCTGTACAATAAAGTTTCGGGATGTTCGAAAACATATGGTTCTCGTGGTCGTTGAGCGTTTACAGCACGAAGTTTATGCTGTAATGGCGCTTGCAGATTTTTATATACAGTATAGCTATCAAAAGTTTCGAACATTTCGATTACACTCTTTTACAATTTCCTACAACTTTTGTTACAATAGCAGTATTACAAAAAATGTATGGAGTATTTTTTCTAAATTAAAGAGTTTCGTGTTTTAGAAAAATATATATTTATAGTGACTTTCGGTTAACGATTTTTTTACAGATATTAACCAATTTAATAGAATAGTAAACTTTACATTCTAAAATTGAATATTGTATTATTATTTCTATTTTTTTTCAATATTGTATACGTGAAAAACCAATTTACACTATACTAATAGGTTCCGCGTTTCTTTAAAGGTCGAAACAAAAGCTTAAAATTATTTGTATATTTTATATTGAATAATATTTTTTTATTTTGTATTTTTAATGAAGCAGTAGAAGGTTTATAAAAAATAGGTATGATTGACACTTTCTGCAAACGGTAACTTTTAAATAAAAATTATAAAACCTCTATAACATAACAAACGACTATTGTTTTATCATATAGAAATAAACGAGTGATTTACGACGACATTGTAGGATAATAGGAATTTACACTTTGCTTATTTAAAATTTAAGTAGTTTTTAATAATATATATCACAATATCTTATTATGTCTTAATAATAAGAACTAATTCATATTGTTTTCTTTATGTTTTGAATTGTTCTCGTGTACTATTTCACGAGCAGAAGTAGTAAAAGGAGAAACTTATATAGACATGTATATTTCACACCTTAAAAATATAATTATGCATATGTAACATAGTATTTAAATTGCACTCACACGTAATCTTCATGGACATATAATAATAATGCAGTATTATGTGCAACATACCTGCAACAGAAAAACATGAAACTTTATTTAATATTATTATACTTTTTCATTTCTAAAATTCTTTAATTTAATTTTATGTTTTCATATGTTACAGAACACAATATCATTGCCTAACAGGTACTCATAATGAAACAAAAGAAAATTATAACAACTATTATATTACTTTTATATATTTAAAATACACTCCATACGAGTAGAAAACATTAGTATATTTTAATTTTAATTGTATTTTCAGCTGCAAATGATATTATAAATAATTAAAATAATATATACAATTTGAAAATATATATGCTATAAGAAGGAGGGCAAACTTCATCCATATGACAATGTAATTGTTTAAAGATCATTCAAAAGTAAAATATCTCCTTCTAAAAAGACGTTAACTAATTTTTCTACTCCAGGAAAGGCTCAAAAATACGAAATGGCAAAAGGACCTTTCTATACTTGTGTGATGTTACCACTGTCTTATAAGCAAA
>JAPYZO010005118.1:0-12107 GCA_030522905.1 Torymus flavipes | reverse complement strand
AATAAAAATTCTATTAAATAAAATGATATTTTTTGCACGAATTGACAAAAAAAAGTAGTAGTAGTATTATACTCAATTTTAAACACTGATCTTTCACATTATTTATGTTATTTATAAAAAAAAATTAAAAACTGCACGAGTTATGCACATATTAATGAAAAATATATTTATACTTATTTTATTTTATTGTGAAATGTGAACATAAAATCGAGGATAGAAACTAAAAGTTACAATTGGGTTACTTTTCTAAAGTAATAAAACAATAATTTGATAACTCTTTGACATTACTTATTTATAAATAGAACTATAAACAACGAGAAAAACTAAGTCTCACAGGAGTGCTCGAAAAAAATTTTCAAATCCATATTTCGGGTTTCGTCGCCGATTCCACAAAAAAACATCAATAACTATATATTTCCGATACATTATTTATCGCGCGTTCGCTCAAAAATATAAGCCCTGCGCACCGGCTCTTAAACTCTCCGAAATCATAGCAGATCCCACAGTCCATGAATCCTCATTAAGCTGATCCAATTAGAGTCATACTTCCACGCGCGCACCGCACACTTACACACGTGCACCGCTTAAATATACTTTCACCTTATAACTTCCCGCAGTTGTACGTCTCAATCCTTCTGAAAAATAATTCCAATTTGCGACCTGGGCGAAAAAATCTTAATACGTCAAACGCAAAAACCCACTCCCCTTCCCCATACACGCACACAGTTACTCACGCACACTCACACAAAACCCCATCAATTGCCGATTGTAATGTACAACCACACGGACTCTCGTGTACATATAGCGTGCCACGAATATTACGCGCGATTCGAAAGGATGCAGCGTACATGCGAAAACGTATATACTCTGACCTCTTTGCATGCGACGGCGGCGCGCAGAAGCTCATAACGGCCGGCGATTTTCGACCGGCGCTTAATTGACTCGCCCGATAATAATTACGCGCGCCGGAAGCACGAGGCGCTGAATTTTAAAGCCGAAGACGGGTTAGCACGCATCTCGTTTTCGATTTGGTCAAAAAATGCGGACTAGTGGTATGTATACATATATTTAACACACAGCGTACGGGATTTTTTATTTTTTGGGTGAAAAGTTCTTAATTTTTTCAATGCGAAAGTCGAAGTTTAATTGGATTAAGCCTGCGCGGTTGACGTAATTTGTGCGTTTCAAAAGACGATTCTTTCTTTTTATGCTTAATTTCGAGATCTGGTTTGGTTTTGGGGAAGATGTAGTTTTTCCATTTGCGCGTAAAGTGCATGAGCGCTCTGGCGCCTTTCGGCTTTCACAAGAAATATTCGGTTGATTAACATAAATTCGCC
Organism: Torymus flavipes; assembly: GCA_030522905.1. Lineage (NCBI taxonomy): Eukaryota > Metazoa > Arthropoda > Insecta > Hymenoptera > Torymidae > Torymus > Torymus flavipes. Next base: position 10,770 of record JAPYZO010005118.1, on the reverse strand, counting down.
GATATTGAGCGTGTCGCGCAAGCGTCACAAGAATAAGCGAGCATCGACGTACGGCAATAAGTTATTTTCACTCAATGAAAGGAATTTGCATAAAGATGGACATTTATCTTTTTTTTTTACTCTTTTTTTCGCCTGGGCCATCCTTTACGAAACACTGTTTTTATAACGAGGTTATTCACTTCTTCCAATATGTATGCGAACAAAAGAAATCGCCAACCATTTTCATACTTTTTTTTTTAAAGGTCCAATTACCTTTTTCTTCCAGCAGGCTTTTGTCTACCTCACTATACTTTGTACAGCTTTCTAAAAATGTGAGCTTATTAAAAATTTCAAACCCTAAAACACCCTATATATATACCTCGAGAGAAAGTAACACCATATTTTTTCTCGACCATAAATTTGTCAAAAATGTATCACACACTAGCCCTATCATCTATATACATACAACCAATCCCATGCAGCACAGCGCAGCCTTCGAGCCGGAACCTGCACTTACCCTACTTCCCCGTCCAAAAAACCGACAGGCAAAAATTCCCGCATTACCTAACCCTATGCGCACGCGCGCACTCGCGCGAAAGCCAACCTTTAACCCAATTCTCGGCCCAAATAACCGTCCTCTCCCTCTCTCGCGAAACCACACCTCTCACGCGAAATTCGCGCGCGCACAAAAGGTGGCCCTCGTGCGTCTCTCGCTCGTTCGACTTTCGATCCCGGCCCCCGGGGCCCAAAGTGGGTCAACAGCCGCCGCTGTGGCGAAAAAAAACCCGTTCCCTCTCTTTCTCTCTCTCTCTCTCTTCATCTATCTCTCGGCATCTCTCCACCCTCACAACGGGCGATTCCTCTCTTTCGTTGTCTCTCCTGCCACCAACCCATGACAGGTTTACGTCGAAAGCTCGGCCTTGGCGAGTCACTGGCCTCTCGGCGTCGCGCGAACGTGTAGGCGTCCCGCAAAATCTTATATGCATGCATATGCATTTATACGTGTGCACATAACGCATGTATCGAAGATATATATACACATTCATGCATACATATGCATATAAGCGTTATATAAATAGCCGGGGCTCGGGTATATTTAGGCGCGGATCGGAGATTCTCTCTTTCTCTCTCTTCTACGGAAGCAGTGACATATCGGCAAGGATTACGCGCGCCGAGGAATTCGGAGAGTTTATGCTCGGATAATGCGCGTGCATATAGATATATGTCGAATTCTACAAGAAATTACCCCTACCTGTGGTGCAAAAATCGCAAAAATTCAAAGTTGAAGCACACCTCTGATATAACTGGCTTTTCTTATTCTATAACTGACATAATGTACGAAAACCGTGTTGAACAAAGGAAATCGGAATAGTGTTTTTCAGAAAGCTGAAATTAATTTTTCTTATGGGAATTTAACGTGGGAAAAATGGACGAAAGGTAGTCACCGATGGAATTACGTGGATTCGGAAAAAATCGCTCATTTTTGGTCATTTTTCGTGATTTTCCAATGCACGTAACTTTGTGCCGAATTGACCGATTTTAAGGATTTTCATCTCAAAATAAAGTTCGTTTCTTCTACTTTGATCGCTTTTTCGTAAAATATTTGTTGTCACCTTTAATAGCTTGCAATTGGTTGAGCAACAGTGACTACTTTTCGTCCATTTTTCCCATGTTAAATTCCCATAAAAAAAATTAATTTCAGCTTTCTGAAAAACACTATTCCGATTTCCTTTGTTCAACACAGTTTTCGTACATTATGTCAGTTATAGAATAAGAAAAACCAGTTGTCAGAGACGTACTTTAAATTTAAATTTTTGCGATTTTTGCACCACAGGTAGGGGTAATTTCTTGTAGAATTCGCCATATACCGCTGCGAAATTTACTGTTAAGCGCGCTGATAATGGGCTTTCGCGCGCTTTTTGTTGTAGGATAGGTATAGGTATAGAGACGCACCGGGATAAAGCGTACATACGCAGGCGCGTATATACTGAGCATTGTGCGTATATGCGCGCGGGAATGCATAAGTAGCTAGCGAGGAGGATGCGCGATGGAGCTTTAAGCGCGTCATCTACGAGGGGTATTTTATGGGTGGGGAATATTCGTGCAATGGTAGTGGTAGTAGCAGCCGGTAGTGGTGAATTAGCTCCGTTGATGAATCAATTATGATGATGGAGGGTTATATATTGACGGGTGGAGAGTACGATCATGAATCTTGTATACATACGTTTGAGAAAAGAATCTTCCTCAGGCCGTAACTTCCAGTACCCTCATACCTACTCGTTCGAAAAATGTCCCTATAAAAATAACGTCCAAAACCACCGTTATACCTCTTATTCACCGGCGCCTCTTAAATCCTTCCCAGCCGTATCAGCAGGCCACAATTTCCCCTCCGCTTTATTTCCAAAACCTTCTCGCGTCACATATACACTCCTTAAACCCCAAACTTACGATATCGCGAACCCAACTTTATACACACATTCCTCTTAACTCTCCGCCTTGTATATATATACCCCAGATACACACCCAGAGAGAGACTGAAAAACGCAGTCACGCGACGGACGCGACTTGCCGCCCCCGCGCGCGAATTCCTTCGGCTGCGGCCGACTGACCAAGCGCACACGCGCGCGCTCATCTCAATAAAACAACTCACACACGCGGGCAGGCAGGCGGTCTTAAAATAACTCTACCGAGAATCGTCCGACCGTAAAAATGAAAATCCCTTTAACCCAGATACAATCGTCTCCAGACGCAAGAGCGTGGAGGGACACAGACACACTATATATATATATAATACGCTCTCTTACCTGCGACTGCGACGGACAGACGATCGGTGCTGCTCGCTGTGGAACTCGCTCATGGAGTGTCTCCTGCGCTCGGCCTTGGTCGTCGTGGTCCTAGATCTCCTCCTACCACCCTCATCCTTATCCTCCGTCGTCTGTACCAGCACCACCTGCTGGTGTTGCTGCTGGACCTCCCTGGTCACGATCCTACACGATGCTCGTCGATGATCGAACCTCCTCGCCGGCCTCTCCCTCGGCAAGCTGCAGTAGAGGTTCTGCGAGGGCAGCAACTGCAGCTGCTGAAGCTGGCGCTGATTCTTCGATAGCTTTCCGTCGTTAATTTTAGCACTCTGGTGGTGATGAGTGACGGTCAGATGCTCACGCAACCAACGGCCGAAACCACCACCGCCGCCCTGATGTGGTGGTGATGACGTCGTTACTGAATCGTGGTGATGCGAGGTCGAAGTTGGTAGCGTAGTAGCTGATGACGGCGAGACCACCGTTGCCGTAGTCGCTGAGGACGACGGCGACGAGGACTGATGACAGGCCGCGCCCTTCTCGCCAGATTTGCTCCTGGAATGAGAGCGAGTCGCGATGAGAATATAAGTAAGGCGCGGGTCGTAAGATATATCCTTTGTGCTGCCGGAGAGTGAATGTGTTTGTGAGTATGGAGGATTTGTTCCGAGATCGCGTCTAAGGTCTTTGCTATCTGTCTTTGTTCCCTTTTGGCGTGGCTGTGTGTATATGCATGCGGTGTTCTGTCGGCTGGATGTATGTTTAATGTATGAGGGGAAAAATTTAACAGTGAAAATTGGCGTCATTTGTTCTATAGGTTCTGGGAATGTGACCGACTACACAAGTCGGTATAAATTTATTATTATTTGTAGTAGAAATGACAATAAAAATTATAGGGAATTCTACAAAAAGCATAATTATTGACTTAAATTATGGTAATTTTGACTAGCGGCTATGACCTGTGTTGTTTTCACGAATTAATTTATGTGTGAGATACCAGCGTGGATCGACACTCATATTGCGAATCTATACTAATGGTGTTCTACCTATATACCATTTTTTGACAGTAATAAAAAATAAACAATAATTTGATCCAAAATATTTGAGGGTATATAGTTGAACCATGGGTAATAAAGATATATAATCAACAATCTATTTTTTTTACATGATGATAGTAAATAAATATTATATACTCTTAAATTAATCAGTATTAATTAAATTTGATGTTAGAAAAAGTTAAGAAATTCGTATCCTTTGTAAATACCTACTGTTCCATCATTGATCAATAAAATCCACATATATATGCATATAATAATTTTATATAGAATGTTCTAAATAGAACCATGTTTGTAGAGCGTTCCAAAGTTTTTTCGTTCGCTATAATACACTTGCCAAACGCCGTGAGCTCATGAAGCCATATCTTCTCAAAACTTACGAAACACGATGCAGGTAGTTATTGTAATACAATATGAAGTAATTCATTTAATGGAAACCCACGTAAAAAGAAAATTTCAAAACATCGAAAAAATAAATTGAATTTTTAATGGCAGGTTTAAGCTAGAAATTCGTTTAAGGTGCGTTGCATTTTTTGCGCGCACGCGCGCGTTGAGAAAACATCCGTTATGAAATTCAATCGTTTGAAGAAGATGGGAGAGAAGCCAGTAAGTAGGCCATTTAGTCACATCTCTTTTTTCAAACACCATACGTGCGTGCGCACAAAAAACGGTGCAGTCGAGGGTAAAGAGAGTAGCCGCAAAAATGTGACCAAAATTTTGCGGTCATCTTTGTTGTATCACCGCCGCGTATACGAACATAGATGAATAACCTTTGCGAATTTCGGGAATTCTCTAAACTTACAGAAGTGAGAGGAGTTTTACATTTTGGAGGTAAGCTGAGTATAATTACAGGTCAAATAACGAGTGGAGTTCGAAGAATTTCGTAATAATTAAATTTATTTTTCTTAATTAAAAAAAAAAGTGAATCCTGCTCTCATTACAATAAAATGATTGTATAGATAATTGTTAAAAGTAATGGAATATACGAATTCTTATTTTAACAAATTACTGGAGCTGTTTCATAAATTTCCTTTGAAATTAAAAAAAATTTATCGATCAAATAAAAAGTTTACGACAATAATAGCTGCTAATGTCTTTTTACTTCTACACCTTATATAAAACCAATTTCCAAGTCGATCCCATAACGCCCACGATCATCGCTACCACCTTCATGTCTAATTAAATTTACAGTAGTCGAGAATTCCTGTGTAGCTTCCTACATGTGCCGACATACGGTAACACCGCCGACAAAAACCCCTCGCCACCCACAAAAACCACGATATATAATTCACTTATGCAACCGCGAAAAAAAGCCGCCTCCACCATCCGCACAAAAAGCGTAATGTATATCCCGACACGATACATCACGGGATCGATTTCAATCATCGAATCGCTCATTATTCAGCCGTTTCTCCGACTCCGTCCGCGGCCGAGAATTCTCCAGAGGCGATCTTCGTGGCAAGAAAAAAACGACACTCGTGTATACCGGCCGTGATGAAATCGAAGTATACAATCCACGAAAACACGAAAGTGTAAGGCCGACGTGCGGGGAGGAAAAAGCGGCGTAAACAATCCAATTTCACGAGCGATTGACGTTCACCTTCGCGCGTAAGTCGATAGAAAGAGAGAGGACAGCAGATGAAGATATATTGGGAAGAGAGTTGTACAGTGTCGGCTGATTTGTGAGGATGTGTGATGAAATTCGGACCTCTGTGGTCATGTGTAGAAAACTATTTTGTGAAACATATTTTGCGTTCCGTATTTGAAGATCAAGATTAGCAATATGATATCTAAGAATTTATAAAAGGAACAACAATCCAGGGTTGAAAGTTATTTCCTGAAATTTAATTCCGTTTTCTAATGTGGAGTTGATATTTTCTTATAAATTTTAATATTCCTTTAAACTTTCATGACAAAATTCATGTGTCGCCGGAGTCATAAAATCTCTTGGGGACACGGTAAGATTTAAAATTAAAATGCCTCTGTACTCGGTACCAGCCAGATCAGTTTGTCCAGATACACATAATACTCGTGGAAAACGTTTACGCTAACTATAAGGTAACTATTATTTTCCTTTTAAGTTTTCTGTATGCAATTACAATCTATAAAAAATATACTGTTAATAAAATAATTTTACAAAATTTCAATTTTAGTGATCTTTCTATATCGGTTTTCTCTATTTCCAAAATATTGATCCACTTCATAGGTAATATTTTTACGCCTTTTTTGGTATTTCAATCATTTATGGTGTGCTTCAATTATAATAAATTATACTTATACATATAATCATGAACGCTATGCTTGATATTATGCTTAATCCAAAGAGCATCTGGATTGAGTTAGTCATTCACATTATGTTCTACCATTCAATAATGCATTCGTTAAAAATCTAGATAAAATCCATTATCAGTGTTTCAAAATATTTTAAAAAACCTTTTCTCGAAGAAAGATACAAGTATCTGACTACATTTTTTATAAAATATTGTTATAACTGAAATCGATTTTCAACTATGTAGGCACGATTTAAAAATATTACAAATAAAAACAAAATTAAATTTTGTCATAATTAAGAAAAGTTATCTCTTAATTTTCACCCATGTTACAACTGAAAAATCTTTAGTGTCGGAATAACCGAGCAATTCTCCCCTACGCATATATACACCCGACGGTTCTTTTGGCGCTTAACGATTGTCATTCGCTGATTCCGCGCACTCGCGCAAGGGAATAAATAGGAAAAGCACACCGGGGACAAGTAAGTACAGTTAACAAAACATTTGCCAGCGACAGTCCATTAAAATTGACGGCGACTTCCTGTTGCGATCAGCGCTCGCTCGCGCGCGAAACGACGAAATGAGCCTGGCATTCCTCTTTAATGGCTATTAAATAATAATGGCGATGCTCGGGAGAGAGAGAGAGATGCTTCGCATAGGATACTAGGTACTACGACGAGACGTTGCAGTGTATTGTTGTGTCATTATCGGCGTCGGGTGACAATCTGTTTTTAGCGATTTATGCGATTCCACGGCCGATAATTCGAGGGACTGCCACGGCTGCGCGACACGAGGCGGATCGACGCTACACGCGGAGAGTGAAAATGTGTTAATCCTTCATTGATTTTATAACGTTTCGCGGTGGAATGTCGAGAGGAAAAAAAGTGTTATAAATTTCGGGGGGAGGAGAACCAGATTTTTCACTCAATTCAAAAACTGCCGCGAGTCCGAATCGGTTTTAACGAATTTAAAATACGCAAAAGCTGCAGCGTTGAATTCTTTATCAAGTTTATGTTACCGGATTAAATGATAAAACATGTCGACGTCGTTATAAGACATTTACGTGACTATTTGCCAACTTTCATTAAATTCCTGTTTTAAAAAGAAAGTTACTTTGGACTATAAATTCACGGAAATCCTCGACGCAATAAAGAATTATTAAACGGGTAATAAATATGTTTTAAAATACACGGTTGGCAAAAGCTATACGTGATTTTTTGAGCACCCTGTAAATTATTTAAATTATGTAAGTGACGTTTACTCACATTAATTGCTAATTATGATTTACGGCGTCCCAGGATTATGAAAATTGTTAAGTATAAAATATACGAAACCCTTCTTCAAAAGAATATTTAAACAACCAAGGACAATCACAAAAGAGTCACATTACCATCACGTATTTGTTTACTATGTGTCCAATAGATGCATAATTGGAGAAGGAAAAAACTTTTTCAGGCTACGCGCGTATATTTAAAAACAAAATGTATACAAAGTCCTGTTATTTTTATCCAGAATCACCTCGGGTTATTATATCTATAGATAAGTGCTCCAGATTGAAAAAAATCGAACAATAAATTTCGTACAATTAAGGTGACCTATAACCAGATTTTATTGACACCTCGTACAATATCTCTCGATATCGAATGGGATGTGCAAACGCGAAATGTGGATTCGTTACTTCGACACTGTTAAAAGATACGACGGTGACGGCCGAATAAAATGTACTGAATAAAATATACTTCTTGTAAAAAAGTTGGTAGGCGTAATAAAATGTCTGATAGGTATTGACAGTTATGGAGATGGGCGAAATGCGCATAATTTAAGATTGTTTTCAAAGTTTACTGCGAAAAGAAAAAGATGAATGGCTTTTCCAAAAAATATAACACATTAAAAAATAGTTAATTAAACAAGGGAAAAAAGTGGAGTAATGTAAATAAAATGAGGCCAAATTGTTTGATAATTTTTTTTATTTTGCTTCTTTTTACATGCCATTGTTGGTAGGAACTGGGGAGAAAAAAAATGTATCAAAATTCATGAGCCATTTATAAACATTCTCGGTGTAAATGTAAATCGAAACCTATTTTCGATATGCATTAAACCTATTTTTTACTACGCGCATTTCTATCCCAAAGCAACCGATTTTTTGCCTAATAAACGACTGTCCCATACTTATCCTTCAAAAATCAAGCTTCCAGCTTACCGATCATCCGATCATTAACGCCCTTTACCCAACCAAAACACCATACTCTCTCTTCAACAACCTCAACCCACAGCATCGTCCACGCACAAACCCCCTTCATTTCTCCCAATGTCGAACCGCACAATAGCCGCTCCGGCTACAATCCCAACCGCCAAAGCCAACCAAAAAAAAACCCACTCTCCTCTCTCCCTCGACATTCTCCCGGAATCGAGCTCGCTCGCTTGCTCGGCAACTGCAGCAGCAGCAACACGAATCTCTTACTCCCATAAAACTCTCCTCTCGCTCGCCGGTTGATCGATGCCCTCCCCGTGTGTATATATGTACGTGTGTGTATGCGCGCGTGCGCCTCTCTTTCACTGCACTGCAGCAGCAGAGCAGCCTCTCGCGTAAGGAACTGGTTGCCCCGCAAAAATCCCGGGCGCGATCAAAAGAGCTTTCCTTCCTCTCTCTCTTTCTCCCTCGCTGGCTCGCTTGCTTGCTCTACTCGCGCGCGCGCTCATAAAAAGAGCGAAAAAGACGAGGCGGAGAAGGAGGAGGAGGAGGTGGAGCGAGAAAGGGTCCCCCGAAGGCATTTAGGACAGCGGGACCTTGACAAGGTCACCGTTGCTTCTGGCCACCGCCGCGGCGCGACGCCACCGATCTGATGCTGCTCCTGCATGCTGGTGCACACGCACGCACAATGATGCACTTGTAGGTATATACCAGAGAACCAGCGTATGTAGAGCGCGGGTTTTTCATGAAAAATAAAAGAAGCGTGCGTTATAGGCTGAGAGAGAGAGAGAGAGAGAGAGAGAGAGAGAGAGAGAGAGAGAGAGAGAGAGAGATCGCCATTGAATCGCCCGCGCACGAGCGCCTATATAAACGCACACACACACACACACGATTTCTCTCGGACGATCGTCATATATTACCGTGTATTACGTTACTAATGTGTACGTATGAAGCGCGCGCTCTCCGGCAAACCGGTTTTTAGGACGCTCCACGTTTATATATATAGGTGTGTGTGCTCTCGTATAACACTGGAATGCTCTTTTCGGACGCGCGCGCTCTATACGCAGATGGAAGGAACTGTTATATTCCGCGCGATGCGTGCCATTTTTTCTTCTCACTTTTTCTTTCCGCAGCCGTGCGAGCCTCCTTTTTTCGTCTTTCGGGACGTTTGTCCTTATCGAGAGGAGGTGGAGAGGAAAAAATTTATTCGAAAGCTCTTGTGGGAGAAGACAGTGAAAGAGCGCTGAGTATGAGTCGAATAATCGTGTTTAATGAGAGGTAGGAGCGTAGAAGAGGCGTAAGTTGTATATATAGGAGGGGACGATAAGAACTGCCGGGAAAACTGTATCTTTTTGTGACTCGGGTTTTTCAATGGGAGGAAAAGGAATTTGGTGGCCGGTAAGTGCGAGGTTTCCTTTGGGAGCGAGGATTTCAGCTGTGTCTCGTTACATTGCAGTTTTTCAAATTCTTGATGTGAATTGGGAGCCAAGAGGTGATTGATATTCTCGGAAAGTGTTGTTGGGATGTAGGTGTTCGGGTGTTCTTCTAATTGATTTATAAAAGTGTGAATGTCGGTTTCAGTGATGTGAAGTTCTAAAATTTTATAGATTGTTAACTTTATAATATTGATAAGATGAAGTTTACGATATACAAAAAAAAAATTTTTGACTGCTCGTTAACACTATATTACCAGATAAGGTAGCTGATAATTGTGTAAAATTGGTAGTAAAATATTCAATAAAAGGAATTCCAACTTGATTAAAAAAAAGAGCCGAGCATTTAATATATGACTAATAAAAAAGTCCTTGCTGGGGATTCCCACTTTTTTTGTCGCGTGATAAAAGCACTATGGAATTCCCTCTTTAAAAAACGCCTTAGAACACTTTTCTGAAATAAAAAAAATAATGGAGCGGCATAATTGAGGTTTATTAACAAGTGAAAGGCCGCAAGGTAAGCTGATTTTCAAAACAAAATCCGCGCATTAATTTTAAAAACGTATAATAAAATTTTCGATGTCGGAAAAGTAGGTTGCAGATGTATATATATATATATATATATATATATATATATATATCCTTTGGTACACTCCATAAAAATTTCGTAGGAATCCTTTACACCACGACAATATAATAAAATATAAAAACGCGCTTGCTTTCTTAAAATGTTATAAGATATGTGGATTTATTCTCGCGCGTTTGTGCTGACTTAAAAGACGAACTTGCTTTAATGCGTTTTCTCAATCAATACAGCTTTAACTTGTCATTTATTATACTATCGCAAATTAAAAGTAAATTTAATTATATCCGCGAGAATACGCAACGCAGCATGTACATGTACTGCACATATATATATACCACGCGTTTATTAATTCTTCTTTGCAAATTATTTTATTCCTTTATATACACACATATATACATATACGCTAAAATAAAACGCGGCGTAATTGATAAACAGCATACGCGCTATATATATATATATAT
>JAPYZO010005117.1:0-15455 GCA_030522905.1 Torymus flavipes | reverse complement strand
ATTAAGTAATTTAATTTTTAAGACTGTAAGACCGATGGAAAAATTCTTATCAGTTTATGGTAAATTACAGTCGACGTAAGTAATATTTTTAATTATCTGTTTATTGTATTTTAGAGTATTTTTACTGTTTCGAAAAGTCAAAAATGCATTTTCTTATTAGACGTTAGCTTCCAGAAAGAGGACGACTGACCGAGAGGAAGGCTCATCTGACTCTAGTCATGGAAAAGACCAAATAAAAGTGGAGAACTCTAACCTGCCAAGTAAAAAACAGTTACCTGTTAATTACAGCACAAGAAAATTCCTTCTTAGGCATGCATCAACGTGGTAAAAACTTTTTGAGAATATTAAGTTTAGTGAGTTATTCAAGCCCTTGCATAGAAGACAAGCCTCTCCTTATTTAGTGAATTAAAAAAATTATTAATAATGTTAATATTTTATTTGTTTAAGTTTTGCTGTCCTAAAGCGACTTCATGTTGTCATAAACATGAAGTGCTTGTCCAAGAATGCGTTTCAATTGCAGTTGAAAGCAAAACATAAAGAGAGTGCCCTTAAGGATATGGTACTTAGAGCTGCTTATCAGCAAGTTCAGTACAACAATGGTAAAGAACATTGAGACAAGGGCTTCGAGAAGAAAAGCACGTTTACAGCTGACAGATTATGACTTGTACGCAAGTGGTTTACATTAACTTCAGTAAGGTTTTAAAAATAATTCATCAAACATTATCACTAAATCACAATTTAACTCACTTTAATATGCTTTAGATTTTCATTTCACTTGCGATTAAAACACACTTTGAGGTTATTTCACTGATGTTCACATTTTCACTACTGTTCGAAGATAAAAAATTAGTATTCCATGTATATTTGCACTAGATAAGGAGTAAATGCTAAATTTATTAATACTGGTATTATGATATGATTCATTTTTATGTATAGATTACAAAAAATCTTTTTACAGTAGTATCTCCGCTTAGGTTTCTCATGTGTATTTATAAGTATAAGTGTACAAATATATGTAAAAATATTGATTCGGTTTCTATTTCGTAGAACCTGCATGTATCATTAACGAACCCCTTAGATTTGGATCTCCCTACGCTGACGCATCTTAACCGTGCCCAGTGCTCCTTTGTTTTCCCGTCCAACTTCCTATTTTGACAGTAATGCTCCCTTCCTAATTTTTGTCTTTTTCTACTCTTTGTAGCCCTCACAAAAGCGCGAGTTGTGAACACTGTGCTACTCTCATTGAGTTTTCTGATCTATTTTATTTTTCAAACTTTTTAATTTTAATAAGCTCTCGTTTTATCTCAGCCTTCTTTTTCATTTTTTTTCTTACTATCCAGTCTAGCTCATCGCCATGCCCTATCCCCTCAAATGCTTTCTTCAAACTATTTCCCCACTTCGGTGGCAGTCCATTCTTTATCCCTCTTAATTTTTCTTTCAGACATATTTGGGCCATCTCTCCTCTTCCATCTTCGCTACTTATCATAAATAGTTTTCCCGGCCCCAAATTTTCGCTCCGCATAAACACCCTGATTTGACTGTTGTATCAAGTAAATACAACCTTCTACTTTAATTATTTAATCATGTTCTTTTCCACAGTCCCCATACCATATTTATCGCTTTTTTAACCTTTGCCGCCATTCTCTTTATTTGTAAACTGTAGACATTCTGGTTTAAAACCAGAAGCTCAAGTACTTATACTTCTCCACTACTTCTAGCTCTTCTCCCTTCATCGCTTTTCTCCCCCCCCCCCTGAAATGCCAATAATTTTCGTTTTTTTTTAATTCCGGCTTTGATCATTTTACCGGTAAGTATGGCTACATTATCATCAATATTTTCAGATTGTATACATTGGTCTTGTTAGTTTGCATTACTGATGTTATTGTTGCTTGAATTTTGTTTAGCATTGATTTAACTGAATTAACGTATTTTCTTTTTCTGATGGAGTCTGGAAAGGCTCTTTTGTATGAATAACGTTAGTTTAAGAAATGTTAGGGTATGAACTGAAAAAATTTATTATTTAGAATGGTATGTAAAATATACGATTATTTGAATAAAATATAATGATACATACTATCTTGAACTATTTATAGAAAATAACTCTTTCATCCTATCAAAATAAATACATGTTTTTTAACTCTTGAGATGACTTTTTTCTCGTGAAATCTTGCTTTAAAGTCTTTCCATTTTTTGTCGCAACTGTCTACTACAAGGAGTTTTAATATTTGATGCAGGCGTATCACTCGAGGTAAAGAGCAGAACAGCGCATGGAGATCGGCGGAGCACCAACTGTGAGCTTGACTTACATTAAAGTTGGCTCAGAGCACAAGAAGGCGCTGTAGAGTAAGCATAATCGAAGCGGAGTCGTTGATGTGTGCTCAGAAGGGCGGAGCGCCGTAGGATAATGCTCGGAGATCGGCAGTGCTTCGATGGTGCTGTTCAGCTGCAAGCGATGAGTGGAGGCAAGTGAGAATGGACGAGAGAATGGGCACAGTATGAATGAACTGCGGGTGACAGATTGTCGATATTCCTGCTAGACTATCCAAGGGGAGAGTAGTAAACTCCCCGACTGGGGTGGCACGAGATGCCAATACCTAACCTCTGCGATAGCATCCAGAACGTACATTCAATGTGGAAGGACCGCTCAAGTGCTCACTGACTGGGGCCAATGGGGGGGGGGGGGGTGACGCCATCACTGTTAGGCACAGGTGTGAAGGATACCTGGTCAGTATTTCCTTATACCCAAAGCTGCGTAGGGCAAATCGCACACCGTCTACCCCGAGGTTTAGGTCAGGTGTTGGGACGGAACTGACATCGCCCAGCAAAGTGTGATGCAAAAGCCTGAGCAAAAGCACATCCTAGGGACAACAAAGTGTCGGGCGCTAAAATTAGCTCTAGAGAAGAGAAAATTACAGCTTAAAAATGACAGGAGAAATTAGAGTAGTGCAAGGCAACATGCACAGGAGCCAAGTATCAAGCAATCTACTCTGGCAGATTCAGGCTGAGCCCGAAGCAGACCTACTACTCATTAGCGAATAATACAATAACCCAGACACACAGAAGTGGATCCCGGATAAGACAGGGACTGCTGCTATCTGGGTCGCGAACCCCACGGCGGCACCGGTTGAGAAAGAAGGACTAGGTGAGGGATACGTCTGGATTAGGAGCAGGGGTGCAACATACTTTAACTGCTATTTTACCCCAAACGAGAGCATCGGCGCGTTCAAGACGAGACTAGGCGCGCTCGAGGATGTGATCCGGGACAGCACAGGATATGTCGTGTTAGGAGGTGATCTTAACGCCAAAGCGGCAGAGTGAGAAAAGAATGCGGATACGAGAGGTAAAGCGGTAGTAGAGATGGTAGCTAGATTAGGGCTTATCGTACTTAATAGAGATACCGTGACCACCGTTAGGAGACCAGGGTACAGACCGACGATAATTGTTATTACTCTAGCATTCGAGGGAGTTGCTCGTAAAATGGATGGCTGGAGGGTCCTAGAGGACTTCACCACAAGTGACCACCACTACATCTATTTCTCGGTACAGAATCAATCGCGACCGCGACACGAGCAATCAGTCATTAAAGAAACTAGGTTTAATACCGACAAGCTCAACACGGACGTATTTGGGCTCACGATCCGCAGTGGATACAGCGGAATGAAAAGATCAGGACTCGGCCACCAGTCAGCAGAGACAATCTCGTCAGCGGGAATGCGAGTCATGCTGCGCGCGTGTCAGGCATCAATGCCCCGAAAAAAAATGTTGGGAAAAAACAGGCTATATACTGGTGGACTGAAGAAATTGCAGAACTAAGACGCACAGAAAGAGCGGGTTGGACATAATTCTAAGATAATTCACGGAGTACACGGTAGCGAAGAAAGCGCTGCAGTGGGCGATCAATAAAAGTAAAAAAGGAGAAATTTAAATGCCTCATGCAGGATATTGATGCAAATGTCTAGCTAAAAGGGTACAAAAAAGCAATGTAGCGGCTTAGCCCCCGTATACCCAGTGTAGCGCAAGACGCGCAGACGATGACTAGGATTGTGGATAAACTCCTTCCACCACATGCTCCCCGAGAACCAGACGAGGCGATAGAGATAGGTGAGATTCCCAAGATTTCAGAGGCCGAACTAAAGCTAGCAGTAGACTCACTCAAAAGCGGGAAGTCGCATGGCCACATATATTAAAAAAAATTATTTTATTATACTATATATACTTTATTATACTATATTATTTCTTACCTAGTAATATATTAACAACTTATTCGAAAAAATTGGATATTTTGTATAGTCGTTTTGGCGCGGAATTCAAATGTTTGGTTTCGAGTAAACGGCGCGGAGGGTCTTAATAATTAATTAATAATAATTATCATTATTAGTTAGGTGTGAATCAATTACCCTCCGTTTTAGAAGAAATAAAGCGCGATTTCCAGACGTCTCGGGTATGGTTTCTGGTATATGGTTCTATAACACAATAATCGCAGTGTATTAGGATCGAAAATATCGCAAGTGTACACGCAGGTACCACGGGTATGTACGTGTGAAACACAGGTATCGCTGGTGTATATGTGCAGGTTGAAAGTGTAATCGCTGGTGTACATGTACATAATTTAAAGTGGTGTGGTAGAAACTAGGCTAAATCCCTGTATCTCAGACGTCGTCAGTCAGGTCCAAGGATTTAAAGTATTTAGGCAGGATGGAAACCTGGACGGGGGAGGTGTTGCCCTTTATGTACGGGAAACCTATATATGTGAATTTTTAAAATCAGCCGACACGCAAGTGAGCGGTAAACCAGGGAAACCTGAATACATTTTTTGTTCCGTCAAAAAGGGTGTCACCGTCCCGTTGCTGATACCTGTCATCTACAGACCTCCCGGTATATCTTTTACCATAGATCAAGGATTATTGTACTTGTTTCTCAAGGAAACTTATTCTCGGAGACCTGAATGCCGATCTCCTGAAAGATGACCATGAAGCACAATTTGTCCGCAACTTGTCAGCTGAGCTATCGTTACAAGTTGTACAGTATGGTGCCACCAATGACCACACACGCAGCTTTCATACATGGATTGACCTCATTCTTGTCGATGAAAATGATACAGTACTGGACGCACGTAACATCTCAAAGACTTTTCACAGCAATCACAACATAACTCACTTGTCTCTTACAAGGGTAAACCAGCCACTAAACAACATAGTACCCCTTGCGTATAGAAGGTATAAAGATATCAATCCACCTGAACTGGCTGAGGTGTTGTGTGCTTGTGATTGGTTGTCAAACTGACAATACTAATATTGACACTGACGCTGCTCTAAACTGCTTCTGTGACAACCTAACGAGAGCGATAGAACAGGTTGCTCCACTAAAAACTTTAAAGCCTAAAAAGAAGAAACTGCCGTTTGTCTTAGAACAGTTTTAATGATTTCGACAAACTGCTGATGACCTTGCTATACAAGCTAGGATATCATACTAGCACAACAGACTGATAGAGGCTCTTGTAAATGGTAATGTTTGGAAGGAGCTCAAAGACCTGGGGCGCCATCCAAACCGGATGAGGATTTGAACGGCCTGGCGCCGGATAAACTGAATCAGCACTTTGCTGGAGTGTCAGTCTCGCCGCAGGACAGTGATGGGAGGTGTAAGGATGTCTTTAATACTGCTAGTTTGGAAGGTTTCTCGTTCAAAGAGGTTGGCTTGGCAGATATCGTCCTTACAGTCTCCCATTTCTCGTCTCAGGCTCGTCGAGAGGGTGGCATTCCTCAAAGGGTTGTTGCTAAAGCCCTCCCTATAATTGGGGAACATCTTGTGGCGTTCTTCAATTCCTCCTTTGCGCAAGGTATTTTTTCGGACCTTTCGAAGAAAGCTCGCATAAGACCTATGAGAAAATGCACTGCTCCAAAGAGTCCATCTGTTTTTAGGCCAATTTCGATTTTATGCTTTCTTTCAAAGGTCCTAGAAAAGATAGCACACTAAATAAATTCAAGAGTTTAAAAAAAAAAGAGAAAATAGTTGATCCTCTGCAGATGGGTTTTAAAAAACATCACTGAACTGAGACAGTACTCCTTAAATTGACAAAGTATATAAGTCGCGGTATCGACAAGAAATACGTCACGTTACTGCTACTGTTTGACTTTAGTAAGGCATTCGACACAATTTCTCCCTCTCGCCTTCTCGAAAGGCTGGGATTGATGGGTTTCTCCAGACTTGCTCTTCAGTTGATAAGTTCCTATATTTCTGGTAGGCAACAATGTGTTTGCACAGAGTCCCGAGGTTCATCTTCGTGGTTAAAATCTTGGAGGACCATAAGGATCAGTTCTGGGACCCTTGTTGTTTTGTCTATACATGAATGACATACGTGACGTACTTGACTCGAGATGCATTAATCATATACTGTATGCTGATGACTTGCAGGTTTATGTAAAAGTACCCGAAGGCAGTCTAGATGTCGGCATCCAAATACTGCAGCAGGCGGCAAGAGCGGTGTCGAGGTGGGCCATGGGCGCCTCTCTCAAACTCAACAAGCTAAAAACAAAGGCTTATTAAACATATAATCATCGGGCATTCGCTTCAATTGATAAAATAACATTGTCTGCTTGGCTAGTCATGCAGACGGGGAGATTTGGGAAATAAAAAATCGAGAACGATTATTATCGGTTAGGGTCTGGAGAAAATCGTCATCCCAGTGGCACAAATGGTAGCGTAGCTGCCCGGTATGCAGAAGGTTGTCGGTTCGATCCCGACCTGAGCCATTATTTTTTCGTTCTCATTTTTTCATCCTATACGTTTACCTCCCTTTTCCTATCCTTGAAAAAATTCTTGACGGCACTTTAATTATTATAATATTGTGCATAAACATTCTTGACTACTAACTCTAACAGCTTTGAAAAATTTAGAGACGTGTATTTATACACATATAAATTTGATGATTGATAAGTTAGTTACCTGGCTTATCTATTATCTCTCACCTTGTATAGCCATTAGATTCACTTATTAAACATAAAAACAAAGGCGATTGATTTAGGCGGAGTATTGATGTATAAAATCATGCGTATGCACAATCCGGACTACGTTGAGTCTCTTCTCTAGGTATGTACCAAGGTCTACAATTAGGGGCAAAATTAAAGAATTAACAGCACCCCTGATGCGCACTGAAACTGGAATAAACTTTTTCAGTATACGATGTGTGCACCATTGGAACTCTCTGCCTGCTGAGTATAAAAGTTTTCCATCGCTCAGCAGGTTTAGAACTGCTCTGAGAAGGCACTTTCTTATACTGGACTAGCCATTTACGAAATGGGTGACTTTGCATGTGAACTTATTCAATGTTTCGTCCCATTTACCGAAATGAATGTATTTATTAGCGTGAGTGGTGAGTGTGAGTGTGAGATTAGTATCTTAGGTAATTTTTAATTTCTAGTTATGAGCCTAACTTTGTACGACCTGACTGTGCCAGCGATCCTTTAAGTTTTTCACGGGAATAGTCACTCTCGTGTATTTTCTTTTTCTAGCGAACTAAATTTTCTAGTCATATGTAATATCAATAATTCTAGTCTTTGACTTACTTTTCAGTATTATTAGCTATTAAGAATTTTACTGTGATATTATACATTTTAAAATAGACTTACAGCACCTACTTGACTATGCTAAACTTATATTGAATTTGGCATTGTCGAAATCCTGGTTGCCAATGTTGGAGTAACGTTGATGCTACTAAAGGGAGTGATGGTCTTCTGGCCCCCATTGGTCATTATTTTAAAAGACTCATTACCTACGTAATGAAAAATATTTTTCAACTAGAGAATTCTCTTTTTTTATTGAAACGAATAAACCGATTTCCACGTCACCTTGGAGGTACTGTTAAATGACGTGTTGGATTTTTATTTAAAGTGGTATCCTTCGCCAATAGCCCTACAAAATCACTTATAAATATTATATAAGATACTTTTAAAGAATAATTTAGATTTGATAAAATAAATAACTTCAGTAGACAATTCTTGGATCATAAGCAGACGAATAAGCAAGAATAATTAGGAATCAAAGTTGTTGATCCTGTAATAACTTCGGTAAACGATGACTTAAGATAGAAATTATATGAAATTCATATACAAGCTCTTTTACTCACTAGCAATGTTTTTGCCAGTAGTAATACCTAGCTACCCACGCATATGTTTTCTCTTTTTCTAGATGACCAGCAGTTAGGTTATTGTTGCATACTAGAAAGACATTTTTCCTTTTCTCCTTCGAAACGGCTAACTTCCAAGCGTCATCATCTATTCCTAAATCCTTCTCTACATTAGGGTTAGGCGTATATGCATAGAGCAGATATCCATGTCCCCCTAGCACTTTCCACCTACGGTTTAGGTTAGGATATTCAAGCACCCATTTTACCAGCCGATGTACCACTCGTCTTTCGTAGTTGTCGACTGATTGTTCTCCTTCCTCGACATCCTCAATGATTTGGGATAAAGCATCCGGTACTCAGTAAAGGTTCCCCTTTCGATGCTCAACGTTGAAACTGTGCATCGTAGCCTGAGAGACCACCTTGCGAGTCGACCTGTCGGGCTACGCAGTGACGGTATGCAACGTAAACTACTATGGTCGGTCACTACGAGGAAATAATATCCCTCTACGAATGCCCGAAACTTCTCGATCGCCCATATCATTGCAAGGCACTCTCGTTCGGTCACCGAGTAGTTGCGTTCGGCCCTAGTAAGCGTTCGACTCGCAAATTCCAGGACTCATTCCTGGCCATCTATTACCAGGGGCCGGATCGCAGAGGCTTTTGTTGTTTGATAGCGTGTCGTGTCGTTCGACAGCCCGTCGTGTCGTTTGACAGACTGTCTCGTCCTTCCACAAAGTTTGTAATCAGAATTTGTCGTCTAAAGTACCATGGATTCTGATAGTCACAGAATTGGCGCGGTCAATCTGCAATCATACCAGTATTGAAATAAATGGAGTAAATCGACTGTATTTATAATGTCAATATAAATTAATATTTACTACTTTTTACTTAATTACATACTATCATTTTATTCTACCAAAATCCCTCCATTCTTTTATTTTTACGTATTATTTTACTTTCAATAAAGATACAAAAATAAATATGAAAAATAATTAAGGGTTTTGAAAAGTATACATACACAGGTGAGGCGTTTCATGTCAACTGCCCCAGGGCGGTACGCGAGCGCCAAATCGTGCCATATCTAGCTCATGTTTACGATATTAAAACGTACTAAAAATATTTTTATGATAAACATTTCTGACGTATTTTTTTCTCAGCTTTTCAATGGTGTAGGTATTTTTCCTGAAATTTTCCATTTTCACCTTCAAAAAGTACGTGTTATATCTCAAAAAGTATATTTTTAATAATTTTTTTGAGCATTAGGTCGAAAGCTGAGCATTTTTCCCGCAGGAAAGGATATTTTCCGAAGAGTGCCCGAGATGTTTTCTGCGAGAAATAGACTGCGAAAGAGTAGATGCACCGCCTTTCCTACGTGCGGCAGGGTTGCCAGGTGGCGACTTTTTGTCTCACTTACTCTCAAAGAATGTGAAGTCACTTGCACGTGAGTGAAAAGGATAGTAGATCGCCATCTGGTAACCCTGACGTGCGGTACTGTGCGGTACAGCGCGTGGACTGGGCCCACCTCGTTGCCTATAATAATAACCTTTTATAATCTGGAATTCTTTACCTCTTCTTCTGAATTCTTAATAATGCATGGAGTAATATTTTATTAATTACCTTATAAAAGAATAAAATTTCAAAATTAACAGCAATATAGTAATTTTTAACATTTTTTTTCACCTTTAGATCGGAAACTATGCATTTTTTACATAGGAAACGATATTTTCCAAAAAGTCTCCAAGATGTTTTCAGCTAGAAATAGAACGCGAAAGAATTCACGCACAGCGGTGCAAAGAAGTTTTCTACGAAAACATTAGCTTAAATGTTTTGATGAAAATGATAAGGCCTGTTTAGACTTTTGTATAACGAAAGCATAATTTTCTGCAAAATCGCAAAACAGGAGAAATTCTTCTTCTAGAAGATTGCTATTTACGTTATTTATAAAAAGTGATTGTTTCTTAGCGTAAAACTCGTGAGTTTATAATTTTATTAACTTTTCCCCCAGTATGTCCATAAATTCATGCACATTTACAGTATTGGAAGCTATTGTACACCGATCTATTTAAACCATGATTGATACTCGATTTGAAAAATATCATTTTCATCAAAACATTCAAGGAAATGTTTTCTTACAGGAAACGCCTTTGCACCGCCGTGCGCATATTCTTTCGCGTTCTATTTCTAGTTGAAAACATCTTGGACACTTTTTGGAAAATATCGTTTCCTATGTAAAAAATGCATTGCTTTCGATCTAAAGTTTAAAAAAAAAAATCTATATTGCTGTTAATTTTGAAATTTTATTCTTTTATAAGATAATTAATAAAATATTACTCCATGCATTATTAAGAATCCAGAAGAAGAGGTAAAGAATGGCAGATTATAAAAGGTTATTATTATAGGCAACGAGGTGGGCCCAGTCCGCGCGCTGTACCGCGCAGTACCGCGCGCAGGAGAGGCGGTGCGTCTACTCTTTCGCAGTCTATTTCTCGCAGAAAACATCTCGGGTACTCTTTGGAAAATATCCTTTCCTGCGGGAAAAATGCTCAGCTTTCGATCTAAAGCGTCAAAAAAATATTAAAAATATACTTTTTGAGATATAACACGTTTTGTACTTTTTGAAGGTGAAAATGGAAAATTTCGGGAAAAATACCTACACCATGGAAAAGCTGAGAAAAAAATACGTCGGAATTGTTTATCATAAAAAATTTTTAAGGACGTTTTATTATCGTAAATATGAGCTAAATATAGCACGATTTGACGTTCGCGCGAAGCGCTGGGGCAGTTGACATGAAACGCCTCAGGTATAGTTTCTTTTCAAGTATTTAAAATTTTGTTTCGTGTAATTATATAGGAACATTAAAGTCGAATTGAGGGGGTAATTATACGAGTACGTATCTTGAAAGCGCACGTTCTCCCTTTATTGTTTCGTCTGGTCTTCGTCCACCCTGGTGCTGGATGCCGTTCCGTGCGTTCTTGTGCCTCATTTTCGCAAGGTTTTATTTTCTTGCATCAGTTTTTCACAGAATTCCATAAATGCTTCTGGCACCATAAATTTCATGCCTGATAAAGACGTCAATGTTGCCATCGGTTCGCTGATTAGTGGCAGTTTCGTGTCATCTACTGCAGAGCTCTGGTTTGTTCCGTTGCCAGAGTTATGCTGCCTTTTTTGTTGCGTGTTGTCGCCTGTCGTCTTTTGTCCTGTCCTTTTTGGTGCACAGCCTCTGTATTGCAAATCTTGTTGCCTCAAGATTGGCTTTTGTCATTTGATCTTCCGGCAACATGGTTAAGGGTTGAATCCCTCTGTTGACTCTCTCTTTATGTTTGCCCATACTGGTGGAAGTTCTGCCTGATTTTGTTCGTCAATGAACCGTGTCCGGAGATTTTCTCTTTTTATTAGCAGAGTGTATTTATCCTGCCCTTCTTCCATCTGAAAATTCTCATGTTCGTAATTGCCAAGTAGCAGTCGGTTCATCTTTACAAATTTGGAGCCACTAGTTTTCATCTCCAGTGTTTGTAGATGCTCGTCTATCGTCTTCGCTGTTAGACATTGGCACCAACTTTCAATGGCTTTTTCTACTTTTTATGCCATTTTGGTCTTTTTTTCTTTTTCTTTACGCGCGCTTGAGTGTGCATTTCAGAGTGTGGTTGTGTGTGCGGTTTCTATTAAAGGGATCTTTCCCTGAGGCTGACCTTATTTTATAAGTAAACAAATAAATATTTATAAATAATTTATAATATATTATAATTGTGCCTAACCTCCACGCTCTGAATTTCACTACGACTTGCAGAGGGTTAGATACCAGTCCCTTGATTTCAAAACGCTGTAACGCTCTGCTGCGGATCAGGGCAGAGCTACGCGGGTAAACACAAAATCAATCAGAGTTTAGAAACAAAAGAATAAATGATCATGCAAGTTATGGGCGCCAGGTCCACGCGTCACTTGCACCGAACCTAATTCACCGACTAGCAAAACCGGGAGCGAAAACTCTATCTCTAGCTGCAGCTACAACACGGGCTGCAGCTTACGCGGATTCGGAGTCTCGCAACTCCCGACGCGAACGCGCACACACACGCGTAGTGGAAAAAACGCTTGAGGAAGAACAAAAGGGAGACAAACCTCGGACAGGATGTTGCTACTGCTGCTGCTAACCATCCTCGCTCTCTTTCTCTCTCGGGCAACCGTGGCTGGGTGGAGCACTCGGGATGAGTCACACGAGCACAAAAACGCTCGGATCAATCCGGAACACCAGGATATGCAGCAAGGCGAAGCTTACAATAGGCACGTGGCACGGCGGTAGCTGACAGAATGCCGGCTCTCTCTCTCTCTCTCTCTCTCTCTCTCTCTCTGCTGGCGTCGGCGGCTGCTGTCAACAGCATGGGAGAGCGGCGCTCGCTTGGCTGCAGCAACCGCTTGCTCCAGCTACAGCTGCTGCTGGTCGTCTTCCTGGCCTTGCCTGCTTGAAGGAATAGCTGAAAGGATTTACGCGCAGGAAAATAGTATTGGGAGGATGGTGCGCGTGTAGTTGGGTGCGGGTGTGTGTGTGTGTGTAATAAAAGCTGACATAATTACTGGAAATAAAGCTGGAATTTCTGTTTTAATCCCACGAATAGGTTTGAGCTCCTCAAAAGAAGAAATTCCATTTAATATGATTAGAAGACAATTTCCTGTCAGATTGGGATTTGCAATGACTATTATTAAATCACAGGGACCATCATTTGAAAATGTTGGCATTTTTTTACCGTCGCCTGTATTTAGCCATGGGAAAATGTATGTTGCTTTATCTAGAGTAACTTCTGAAAATAATTTAAAAATTCTTTTGACTGAAGACTCAGTATACACTAAAAATAAAAAGTACAAAGCAGATTTTTTAAGAAAAAATATAAATGAAATGAAAGTTGTTTATACGAAAAACATAGTCTCGGAAGAAATTTGTTATAACATCTAAACATTTATTTGTATGTAATTATTTATAATATTGATAAATAATGAGTACTATGAACATCAGCCACTACACATGACAACGTATCAGTAGCACAAACACACTATATAATGTTTGCAAAACAATTTCAGCAAATACACGCAAAAGCGAGTAAGTAGCGCATAAAGTAATAGAGCGCCGAGTCGGCGCTCGCCGCAGCCGCCGTGCATTACTTTTCCGCGATGTTTCAGTGACATACAATTTGCCATGACACAACGCACGGACTGGTTTTATTCTTTAATTGGCAGTAATTGATGATTCGACGACTCTCTCTAGCACCAATGACTGGTTTGTCGCTGCCGTTCACCTATTCACAAATTTCTATTTTATTTAAAAAAATTCAACTCTAGCCAATTCACCGAGGGTTTAAATCTATCACTCAGTTTGATTCTTGGTCACTGGTTCAATTCCTTTGAGGGTATTATCACTACTAGGCTAACAACCCAAGCCCACTAGGCTAACAACTCGCATCGATTGAATGCTCTTCATAAATTTATTCGAGTATTTAATCACCTGATGCCTCTCTTCATAAATTTTCGTTATTATTTAAACAAAAAAGAATCTCTTTTTTGTCGCTCGCAATCTTAATTTCCTCTAGGCGCACCGTACCTAACTATTTATCACAGTGTTCTATTAAAAAAGCAAGAACTTTGTAGCCAATAGCAATTTTCGTTTGATTTTTTATGAAAATCTTTGGACTTTTACCCAGAGGGTTTGCTGTTGGTTGATTGCTGTTCTTTACTCACTTCTTAACTGAAAGTATAAAAAAAAAATTGAAAATACACAAAAAGAAATTTTTGGGATTAAAAAAATAAATAAATAAAAAAAAATAAAAAAATAATCAATACATTATAATTATAATAATAATAATTATAAACATAATATAATAAATATTAAATATTATATTTATATAATTATAAATTATAATTATAATTATTATTAAAATTTTATAGAAAAAATTTTTGTGTTCCGTCGAAGTCAAAATTTCGCGATATTCCCAAGTGTACACACGTTTTGGGCGCCAGTTGTCACGGGATGGTTTTTATCACTAACACGTGTTTAACCTGAACGACTAAGCGGTTCAACTCCAGGTCTTTCGGTTCTATTCTCGGAGACCCGATAGCCAGATTAAGTTTCTGATGCTTCAACGTCGTGCAAAACTAGCCTAATCTGGTTACTAACTGTGCAACACGCAAGTCAGAGACTCGCGTTTTTTTTTCACCAGAGACTCGAACTCTTTACCGGATCTCTGGTTCGTGTCCCAGCTACTCAGATGTAAAACGAAACGTCTCTCTAATGTGACGACCGCAGAGGCGGCGGGGAACGGGAAATGCCTAAGGTCGCGAAAGTCCTACCTAAGGATGCGCCAACACAGCACTATAGACGTCAGCTGTCTCGGAGGCTGACGTTATGCTCGCGGTAATGTGCGCGACGACTCGCTCGTCTTATCGTTGATGCGCTCCGATTCTGCATCAACGCGACATCTCGTGTTCGCTAGTACGAAGCGTTGGGTAGCTTAGCCATTACTGACGTCGGTGCGGAAGGCCGTGACACCAGTGAAGAAAATTTTTATAGATAATTTATATTCTTCACTGAGCCACGAGATCTTCAGGGCCTATATTTTTGTAGTCTCTATAGGTAAAGTTGGTCGTTTTTGGCACAACTGAGTTGAGCTTGATGGTAACATCTATAAGATTGTGACCGCTGTGAAAGTTAGCGGGAATATTTTGGTCGCTGATGACTGTGTCATTGTCGCCGATGAAGATGACGTCAATCCAGGTACCAGATTTGCTTTTAAAATGCGTGGGGCCGTGCTGGACCAGCCGCAACGACAGCTCGGACGCTAAATTGCAAACAAACTGCGCATCATGTCTGTCAGGTTGGAGGTCGGCATTGAGATCTCCCATGATTATTTTTTTACTATAGTCGCTACTCCTCCGCCATTAACATTGCGATCCTGCCTAATAACTTTATAACCGGAGATCCCAATGACGTCATCCGAAACAGCCGAGTCCAGCCAGGTCTCACCAATACAAAGTAGATCGTAGGAGGGATTATCGCTAAGAAATTGACGGATTTGATCAATGTGAGCACGAAGAGAGTTCACATTGATGAAGAGAGAGAGAGGGAGAGGGAGAGGGAGAGCCAGAGCGAGAGCGAGAGAGAGAGAGAGAGAGAGACAGACGAGAGCGAGAGCGAGAGCGAGAGGGAGAGAGAGAGCGAGAGAGAGAGTGAGAGGGAGAGCGAGAGCGAGAGAGAGAGAGCGAGAGAGAGAGAGCGAGAGAGACAGAGCGAGAGCGAGAGAGAGCGAGAGAGAGAGAGCGAGAGCGAGAGAGACAGAGAGAGAGCGAGAG
>JAPYZO010005116.1:0-11405 GCA_030522905.1 Torymus flavipes | reverse complement strand
GTAAAATGCCAAACAGCTAACGGCACCACCTTCGGCCTTTTTTTTATCTTCCACACATACCCTTCGCACGCTCTCAGCCTTACATACTTTAGCCACGGCACCGCACCGCATACCAGCTCCCTTTTCCGCGTATATATATCGCGCGCGTAATATACGCGTCCACGCGGCTGACTGATGCGCGTCGTGCGTTATACGAGCTATTCGCGTCATTGCCGAAGGACAATTAGAGGCCGAGCTGCAGGATAGAACAGCAGCAGGAGCAGCAGGAGTCAGGATGAACGCGCGCGCGAGGGAGAGAGAGAGAGAGCGTTAATGTCAAAGTGACTCGTCGTGTCGCGTGCGGACGAATTAATATCCCCTTGGGGCGACGCCACCGCGTTTTACTGGGCCATCTCTCTCTCTCCCTCTTCGTCTCCTTGCGCGTATACACAGCGTGTATATATACATCAGGCGCTTCCATGACGGATCTGCAGCAGCACACGACGCGATGCACCTGTATAATCTGGCTAATGTATGCGATTCACAGCAGCAGCGGCAGCAACGGCGCTTGATGAATAACGAACCCGCGTGTTACGATAGAGCGACGTCCGAGTATATACAGAAGGGGAGAGAGAGACTAGAGAGAGATCCGATGGATTGTTGCGGCGATGCTGATGCGCTCGCTCGTTTCCGGGGGGCACTGCAATCGCCTTTATGGCCACGCCGCGTGCTCTCGCAGAAAGATATATATGCGCGAGCGAGAGTGTTGTTGCTTTTTTTTTCGTCCATATAGAGTCTCGTGCGGAGGAGGGTGAGGTGAACGGACGGTGTGTAGCGGTAGCTCACGATGACAAGTTGTGTGCTGCAGCTGCCCCCCGCGGAAATAACTCGTTAATGGCGAGGGGCAGTTACTTCGAAATTTCAATTCAATATTGATCTTGCGATCGTGTGTGTTGCTATTATATCTGGTGTACCGTTAGGGGGAGAGGTGGTTCATTTGTGAAGCGAAGGTGCGAGAGTATGAATTGCACTTGATTCTAATTCATTTCGATTCAGATTAGATATACGAGGTAATTGGAGTTGTGACCTTAATGCTGATTAATTAGGAATGCATTTGAGTAAATTATACTTTCATTACAATATACCTATTCTATTGTTGAATTTAGTCTGACAAAGAATGGATGAGAAAATCATGCCCCAGAAATTATACTAAAACCACGAAGATAGACCAACAATTAATCAATAAATTTCAAAAAGTTATGAATCAAAGATAATTCCAGCTTCTTTTGAGTCACCAGACATATATTCACCCATAGGAGTAATTTTCACGAGACAAAACGCATTCCTTCCCACACATATCTTCGCGAAGTCATCATCTTATTCTTCGTCATTCATCGACGTGATGCGCACACAACATTAACAGTAACACCTCGGTGTATACCCCCATCAGTCTTGGGCATTAGTTCCGCGAACGTTCGATCGATCAGCGAGCTCTGCGCTCTCGCACAGTTCCTCTATTACTCTATTACTTCATTGCTACTTTCTCTCTGTACGCGAGCATTCCTCGCCCGTGCGCACTTTTTCCCTCTACACTCAGCTGCTAGCCGTATACAGCTCCCCACGTGCGTGTGTGCATCTCCGACGCAGATAGATTCGTTCGATGAAAACATAGAGAGAGAGAGAGAGAGAGGGAGTCAGCTCACTCGTCGCCGTAATGATCTTGTAAATGATCGCCGCGTCTCGATATGTGCCATTGCGCTTCCCGGGAAAACCTATAAGGCGATCCCGCGCGCGCGCGTCTTTCTTCTGCGCTGCGCCACTCGAGAGATAGAGGATAGATATTCTCTTCCGCGTGGTGAGTGCACGGGGCAGATGAGTGTCGCGCGTAAAAAGGGCCCCGGCTAATAGATTGATTACATGCCGCGCTTTATTGACGATCATTAAATGACGGCGCGTATATAGTACGCGAGTGCGCGCCACCGCGTTATTTATCGCTGCCGCTGGATCATCGCGCGCACGGGACGCGTTCTCAAGCTACGGAGGTATTACGCATCTGGTTTTCTTTCACGTCTCTTCCTCCCTTCTCACTCGCGCTTCTCTTCCTTCTCTTGGCGGACGGTGTTGAATTTAAATTTCGAAAGTAAAACGTTGCGTGTATATGTATATACAGACGACCGTCGATACAGTTTATTGGCTTTTGTATGTAAGGAAGCGCCCGCGTACACGTGTTTCCTGAAAGCCTGGGCGTGAGAAAACGAGTGGAGAGAAAGGAGAAAGAAAAAGGGAGAAGAGAGAAGAGCGGAAAGAGTCGTCGATGTGGAGCGATTATAAGTGTATCCGCCGTGCGGTGTCATGACTGGTTAGGTTTGTGTAATGATAGCTCACAGCGCTGGTATTAGACATCGGCGATGATGGCGCATGGAGAACACTTAGGAAACGGTAATTTCTTGGATTATTTCGAAGTTGTTGGCTTTTCTCCCTCGAGTTTGTAGAGTATAAAGAAAGAAAACTAATCTGATTTGCAATGTCGATATTTATAGTTTTAAATTTTAATAACAATGTGAACTTTATCGGGATTCTGATTATTGAAATTTTGCAGCGATACAACGGACTTGTTGAGATTAAATTAATTTTTAGTACACATGTACAGGTATATTTTTTTTCTACATTTGCAGTCTGTCTGATATTATTCGACTACTTCTACTAGTAAGTACGTCTAATAGTACGATATATGAATATATCCATCATTATGTTTTATGAAAAGGTCAAGAAATCTCCAAAATCGTAATTAAATGCGAAGAAAAGAAAACAAAAATGTGACATGGTACTTCTAATTCCATCGTACTAAAGCTGTCCGATATAGCAAGATTAATCTTGATCTTGTACTGTCTTGACTCAATATTCAATACAGTTTTTGATACAATATCAAGATTGTGGTGTCAAGAATCTTGCCTTGTCTTGAAAATAACTTAGCATTTTCTAATCGTAATAATTTATCGAAATAATCGTAATAACTGGGATGCTACCCTCTATTGTTGAAGAAATGGAGAGAAAGAGGAGGATTATTTATTAGTTTTATAATCTCCTTCTATATACCCTCGAGCCGGCCTACTTAGGTACGTAAGGCCATAGAGAGAGGGTGCGCCGCCTAGCGCCCTAACTATTTAATTTTAAGGCTTATTTATATAATCGACTTGCTTTTATCGGACGTCTGTGTAACTCCATTTTTACTGGGACCTCGTTTTTCTGAGTTTTAGGTTTGATACCTTTTCTAATGATTGACTTGCTTACTGTCGCACGTCAGGGGAACTCCAACATGATCGATAATTTCAAGACAAGACAATAATACTTTTATATCCACTGACAATACCAAGAAAAGAGAAAAATTTATCAAGAATTTACAAGAGCGAGACAATAATTACAGAAATATTGTTTTGTATTGCCCTAATTAACGTAGATACGCCCAACATTCTTCATACGACCATTTTCTAAAATTAGCGTATTTCGAACTCACAAACCTTATGAACATTCTAAAACACACCTCTCCAGCATATTCTCTGGAACCCGTTTTTATTTCTTCCATCACATAAGGAAGCAATAAAGCTCCCTAACATCCTTATTTAATTTATCAACCAGAAAAATGTCCACTCTAATCTTGCCTGGCTCTAATCACTCCGTGCCCTCCTCGTAATCGTCAATACAGCGCGCGTACACACGCCTGCGTGGGAATAGTGTAATTCCGTTCTCCTCGGCATGCGCGCTTGCTAATGTTTTTCTCGCGAGCCACGAGGAGGCGGGATGGTTATACACATATAATCTCTCTCGGTATCCACCTGGTTTTTGACGCCTCTGATTAATCGCCGTCAAGCGCGATGATGAGCCGCGGAATAGCGATCGTGATTTATTAACAGAAATTATTTCATTTGTAATGACAAGTGGATAGCCGATATACACAGTGGCTACCGCGGTGCACTATAGCTGTACATATAGGGATGCTGTGTTGGCGCGAATCCTCGCTGTATGATTTACGATACGCCGTGCATGGTTTTCCTCGCGATCTTTTTTTGCGAGACCTCTTGTGGGAAAACATGGCTTCATTCGAGGTTTGAAGGTTGATAATGTGACGGTGTCCACAAAACGATATCGATAAATAAGGCGGGGACCATAACTGGTTCAATGTTTCCGTCAACCTTCATATAATCGTAATATTTGATTTATTATTTTTATCAGCGATTCCAATTTATTAAATTATCATTTGTAAATCCTTTGACTACACAAAAAAAAGTGATTAGAACAAGTTACAGTCACTGCAATTACTCCGGATGCTCATCACCGTCGTGCGTCATCACCTCGATCCTCCGAGTCCTCAAAAAATCACGCGAGTTCTCGCTTATACCGCGCTCTCGAAGGTTCTTCCACGCTCAGGCCTACACACATACAAGAGCCGGCCAAGTCGCAGCCGCAGAAGCGGCAGCAGTGGCCGAGAGATCGCTATAACCAGCGACACTCCGCGGGAGAGGGACGACGACACGGCGGCCGCGGCGTGCGATCGTAAATCTCCGGCCGCGGCGGAAACTGGTTATACAAAATAGGCTGCCCGCGCGCACAGCTCCCAGGAGTTATGTCCTGCGCCTATTCCGAATGCAAAGCTCCTCTGCTCATCCTTTAAGGACTCGCGCCGTGCGCTCCTGCCCGCTTTTCGTGATGCCCGCACATATCGATTTGCTTGCGTTTTGGTTAGAGAATGAACCTCGTTCGACGCGATATTATTTTTGTATCAGAGAGATCGACGTCGTTTCATCATTCGCGTCGCTCGTCGCACTTTTTAATCGCTATACATCATTGCTACGCTCGCATGCATAATGTGTGCTGAATGCAGCGTAAGGTGCATTATACGGCGCGAAATCCCGCAAAAACCATTTTGACACTACGGGTTGTACACGAGGTAAGGCGATGGTACGTTGCGTCCATATTTGGACGATTTACGTATACACATACGTATATGGACGTTGTTAGGCTTGTCTTTCGCGGCGCGCGACACCCTTATAGGACGCGCGACAAGCGCGAGAGGTGCGAAGAAGCCGCAGCCGCGCACTGTTTTATACTCGCGATCGGCAGGTGCAGGCAGGCTTTTTCTGCGCCCTATAGGTATATACGACTTTTTTCTCGTCTCTTCTTCGGCTCTTGCTTGTTCTTGCCGATGTCGAAGCGTAACTGCGCACTTCCTTGCACTTTATTTTCTTCGCTTCGTGTGTATACTGCCTTACTTGTCGTTTTCGATAAGGGAGCATACTCGAGATATACAGTGTCCTGTCGGTGACGGTAATTGAAGATGATTGATAAGCTATTAAATTCATTTAAAGGATTTTTTGTAATCATGATTTGTTGATTGAAAGATAATTATATAAACTTTTACGTACGCCACTTTATAGTCGTCTTTATACATGAAAATTAGAATTTTCATTACCACGCACAAACGTATATGTTCATCCCGATTATACAAAGTTATATACGAGTATTTTCAATGAACCTTAAAACGAGCTGAAAAACATTTCCATCACTTATTGTTCGAACCCCGCCTAGAATTTATTTGCACCAAAGCACACAATGAAGAGCATGTATACACGTATATAACTATTTTGCACTCGTTCGTACCGGCAGATCCCTACGGGGCTTACACATTGCATACACCGGCAGCACGCTGATAGGTAGATAAATAGCGTATATACGAAGCGGGAGAATGAGAGGCGCAAAGGAGATCCCTATAACCTACACATAGCGCTAGATCAGCGCGGGCGCGTATATACACAGAACAAATGTTAGGCGCAGCGAAGCAAGGTGTTCCAGTTAGTGTATCGGCTTGTATACCGTTATATCCCCGATGCTACTCGCGGCTAAAGAGAGAGAGATATATACATGGACATACACGTACACAGGCGTATGGTATACACCTCTACAAACGGGGGCCGTATTAGACACACCGCCATCGTCGCTTTTGCGCGCTTCCACACCGCGCGCGAATTTACAATCTAATTGAATCGTTCGTTCTCTCTCCCTCGCGCAGTGGGATATACAGAAGCCCCTGACGGGTATGTAGCGGAATCACGCGTGTTATACATGCGCGCGGTACTGAAAGCGCCGAGTTGAAAGGGCTAGTTTTGTTAATAAAAACGAATTCGCGCGAGCTCTGGAATGATTTTCGCTTCTTCCTTAACGAAGCCGATTTTATCGTCGCCCGAGCGCGATGATTACTTTACGGCTAACTGATGATCGGCCGTAAAATAGCTACCGCGCGCTGCGACGTAATTTGTGCGCCCAGGCGATTGTTTTTACGCTTGGTTTTGTATCGGTGTTTGCTATGGGCAGCGATTCGTGTGTGTCGCGCAGGCTGTTATCGCTTAATTGTGTTTGACAAAAAGAACGCGATGTATAGGTTTGTTTGAACTCAGATGAACTTGCAAAAATCTATTTAGTAGATATTTTAGGATCATAAACCTCTTTAGTTAATGTATTATTCTTTTAAAGGATTGATTGGCAACGAACGTATATACATATTATCTTTTAAGCATAAGAACGAGAGACACAAAGCTCCCTTTATTCATTCGGTAATTAAAATTGACCGAGTCAAATCGGAAAATCATCCTCATCATTTATCGACCTGTACTATGTAATATATTCAGACAATGGTCTCTGTCCTTACCCACCATCATGCTTACATCACAAGCTGATTACGCAATCATCCGTATGAAAACGCCCTCGACTAGTTAGCATGAGCACACAGGCTATCGTTCGCAAGGTATATCACCTGGTACGCTATTATAATACGTATACACATCAGAGGAACAAAAACTCCCCCACCTGGCAATGATAATACGAAATGCGAATTCGTCACAGGTGAGCCGCGTATAACCGACTATGTAGCTCCCCCTACCAAAGACAAGAGATGATCAACCAGCCATGAATAAGGTTACCATACACACAAACTAGTTGAGCGGAGAAAGAGGCTTACCAATGTGTGTATATGTATATGTATACATAAAAGATTGAAACGCGAAGAAAGGATTGCGCGTACACACACGCAGATGCCTATATGAGCGTTCGTGTGCGCGCGCGTGCGATACGGATTTACCTCGCCATTGAAATTCCCCGGGCTGAAAACGCCCTTAGCTCCCGGGACGTATAGGGCAATTAGTCTTGTGTGCCCGCGCGTCGCGCGTGTGTGTGTGCACGCGTGCGCTTGCACGGAGATATATCGGGAATAACGAAGAGCGCGCGCAATTCGGGAGATCCTCGCTCCCGTGTGTGTTCCCGCTGATTCCACGAAGTAATTATACACATGCCGCCCCGTGTGCGTGAACTTGAACGTCGCGCGGGAGAGTTCACGACAGGTCCTACGTGATCAATTGGGAGTTGACTTCTCTCTCTTCGCTCTTTCCTCTCTCTCCCCTCCTTCTCCTCTGGTCCCACGAGTACAAGTAAAACTGATGAAGAGAGAGAGAGCAGAACCCGGAATCTCGCCAATAGAGGATGAATTCGTCGTGGCGAACGTGCGAGCACCGCTGAAAATTCGGCTTGAAGTTCGTATGTTTTGTTAGTTATATGTACCGCGTACGTGTGGTGCGCGAAGTGGAGGACAAAGGGCCGTTTTTTACGGGAGTTTACGAAAAGAGAGATGCGCGACGATCCACGTGCGTAGGTGGGCTGCACCCCCCTCGATCCGCCGCGTGTGCGCTGCTCACAAAGCCTTTGTTATCGCGGTAAGGGGGAAGGGGGAGGGAATAAAAAGCCTGAAATTTGGGGCGTCATGTCGTCTATATGCGTTTGTAATGGTACTCGATGAGAAATTGCCATTGTTCGTTAAATAGTGCAGTTACTGTTTAATATGTCTAGTGATTAATTGTGCGCAATTCAATGACCGTTATGAAAGAGTTATACTTATGCTGCTGCTGGAGCGTAGGAAATGCTAATGCGTATAATAATAATCCCTATATGCAGCAGCATTTTTGGGGTGTAACGTGATCCGTGGCTATTGTTTGAACTGTCTATTAGTTTTGGGTGGTAAGAGGTCTGCTATAGTTCAAATTATATGGAAATAGTATCACAGTGAGGTATGGTATAAATTCATGATGATCGATACTTTTTTGGATTAAATACATATTGTCTTATCAATCTTCTTCAAATGCTTTCTGAATCTGCACTAAATTTTGTAAAGTGCTTTATATATGGAGATAATATGCAAACAATCATCAAGAAAACTTTACTTACGGGCGCAAACGTCCACCACGAGGATAAAAGTACATTTTCGCACTTGTATAGAAAATAACTATTATGAATCTACTTTATTGACTACTTTGTTTTTACGAAATTTGTTTTTTTTTTCTTAATTATATGATTTATTATTCACAAACAGACAATTAACGTTTTTCTAATATTTATTTGAAATTTCTCAATTTACATTGGCAAGGGTAATACCGCGTAGCACGAGCTATTCGGGATGTTTTCCAATCGCGTTTTTTTCCTACGTGCCCGATACAAGGGAGGCAAGAAGGAGAGACCGAGAGGGAAAACAGTAAAATTAATCCCAGGCTCGCGTGACGAATTGCGGAGCGCGCGCGCATGCTAATGCGCCGGGCGATTTTAAAATGAGCGCGCGTCCGCAAATAGGCAACGATGATTTATTAGTTGACGGCGAAACGCGCGCGCCAATTTAAAATATTGTGTGTAAAAACATGCCCGTCAAGCTCTCTCTCTCTCTCTCTCTCTCAACTTCCACGGCTAATTATCACCTTATCTCGCGCTGTTTATTTCTTTCACAGATGCACAACAGTAGAGTTAGTGTAGCACGAAAACAACTTTGTTTTCGATGCTATTGAAATGCAGAAAAGCGGATTAAGTTTCAATACATTGTATACAAATTAGTTTGGTTTAAAAATTCATAAGCGTATACGATTTTACTTAGGCAATAAATTCTTAAATTATTTTTATTTCGTCAATATGACTATTAATTTTATTGACTAGTTCAACGTAAACTTTTTGATGTAATTATTTATTTTATACCTAACTTTGTGTTTGTTTTATTCCATGTGATTCTTACGCAACTGTCTCATGTATAATATGAATTTTAAGTTTCAATAATATATTACGTTATCTCTATTCATTTCTTTGGTAATATTATTCTTCCATTAATCATAATATTAATTATTTCCCAACATTTATCAACTACATTAATTAAAATTAAAAGATTATTAAAACATAATTTAATATTTTACATTTTATTATTCTCGATGTTATTTCTAGAAAAATTTTTACTTTTTGAATTCCGTCTCCGCTTACATAAAATTTTTAACAAGAAAGCATCAACAAAACAATAAGAAAGTCGAAAGAATGTCCAAACAAAGAACTTAATCCCGCACATTTACTCGACTACGATTTTTCTCTGTTGTTTTGGTTATACATACCTTAAAAATGCAGCGACGGATGTTAAAAGAGGTCGGAATAGCGCCTAATTCGCAAACATCTCACTTTACGAGGGACGGCAAAAGGAGAGATAGAAAGCAACCGCGCCTGCGGAAAAGATTTTTGGTGTAGTATGCAAAGCCATGAATATCGCGATAAACCGCGACGAAAGCGGCCGCTCGTAAAGTCAGACGACGGTCTCGCGCGAGTGGCTCGTTAAGGATAAAAAAAATTATTTTTCGGCTACCAGATGACGCTCGGCCGTTAAAAATTCTGAGTTAATCCTCTCTTGCATATTTATTTAACGCATCAAATTAATTTGCGCTTGAATGACAAAAAAAATGTTGAGTTTATTACCGCATTTATAAGAATTGCTCAAGAAATTGCAATAAACTGGTTTATAAAAATACAAATTATTGCCGACATAAAGTATACTCTACAGCCTGAAAATTTTCAGAAATATATTGATGTAGCTACTTTGTATCAAATTACTTACTAGTGTCTGCTCAAGTCGCCAATAAAATATAAAAAGTACAACAAAAATTAGTCGCACAGTCGCGAAATTCTACGTCGTATCGTGTCTCCTTTAATCGCAATTTTCCAGACTACGCGTAGCAGTACCGCGAAAAAAGCACGTCGAACGAGATACACTTAAGCTCGCCGATAAATTCCGCGCCGGGACGTTTTGTTTGCACTCGCGCCGGGCCCTGGATTTATTTTGAAGCCATTTTACCCGGAAAAAAAATCCTCCTTTCGCGTCCCACACGTGGCAAAAAAAAGAGGAAAAAAAAACAGCGAATCGGCGCAGCGAAAAGTGCGTGCGCGCGCCCCTTTAATTAAGCTGTCTCGAGATTTTGTCCAGCCGCGCGCGTTACTTTGATTCATTTGTCGCCCGTTGTCTCGGATTATTTTTATCGTCGCGCCGGGCGCCCCCCGAGTAAATCACGAAAAATTATATTTCGCGCTTTAACGGTTCATTTGCACGATTCACCGCTGCCGAGACGCCCCACGCGCGGGAAAGGATTGCGAACGAGACCGCGTGAGAGAGTCGATTCATCAATCACTCCGAGATTAACGTGATGCTTGTTTGACTTTGTCGAGGGCACGTGCTCCGCGCGATGTATTATTACGTCCGAAATATTTGCATAAAACATAATACGATTATATGGGAAAAAAATGATACGTGTGGTTTTAAAGGATTTACGAAGCTTCGCGGATTATATATTAGTTTTCGTTGCAATTTCGCAGTTATATGTACTAGAAATAACGCGACCGTTGAGAACGAAACTCACCTTTTTAGCTTGACGTTTCGTATATCAACCTTATTAAATTATTCGCGATCCGGTACATATATACAAGAAAGGATAAAAATAATAACGAAACGAATGCTATAAGTAAACGAGGGGATATAATAAAATGCCCCGGGGATTTCAATATACTTTTTCTTCGTTTACTTATCCCGCTAAAAGGTATGAAGTATTGGCCAAATAAATTGAATTTATTTGAGAAGGACGGACAATATTCGCGGGCGGAAACTGCGCGGCCCCCCGAGTCATAAAGATATTTCACCGGATGCGATATTGGCGCTTGCCTCGGTATATACGTTCACTCCACCGAGCCGCACTGCACACACACTAAACCAGAGCCTCTTGCACGCGCGCGCGTTTGAGTCTCTTATATTACCCAGAGAAGTAAATCAAGATCCGATAAACGTTATGGCTACAAAGCTTTCAGAGGATTATGGTATCGCCGTGATAGAGGAGGAGACAGTGCGCCAAGAGAGCGAATCTTGCATCTGTAAATCAATTCCCTCTACTGTGCCGTGGATGCGAAGCCAGTAGTCAATATCGGCAGCCGTGGGTATTGGCTGCGCATTTACCCGCGTCCCGGCGTCTTAATGAGTTGGCTGCTGCCGCGAATTTAATCAATGCGATACCGATGCAGAAACGGCACTTTCTCTCTTTCCTCTC
>JAPYZO010005115.1:0-10562 GCA_030522905.1 Torymus flavipes | reverse complement strand
TGAATTATTGTGTAAAATCAATTGATGCTTTGATAATAACATCAACACCTGTGCACTTCAATGTTTCACAATAATCTATTTTCTTCTGATAACTTTTGTCTACCTGTGGTTTAAATACGGAAGTATATTTATAAGATATCGATTCCAATCTTTCATCAGAACACATGTTGCCTTTTCATCTGACGTCGTTTGAACACCTGCGCTTAGATTAGCTTTAATCATGCAGTTAAAGATCTTTGTATCTTACGGAAATATAGGAATTGTTCTAGTTTATTAAATGACATTTTAAGATTTCCATTTACAAACTGTGTACGTGTATTAACTGATTTGTAATCATTATATATTTAAAATAACTTGATCCCTTTAAATTGTTAAAATAAAATGATTTTTTATGTAAGTTTTATTTTACAAACGTAATATAATTCAATTTAATTAAGTTTACTACAGAATAAATAGCAACTTTGACATACTTTAACTGTAATTATATTATTCGGAACTTCGAAGCAGCACGAAAGCCCTCCATCCTATACGCACCAATTAACCCTTTATCGTAAATATAATTTAGCGCCGACACCTTGTAATTTCTGTCAGGGTCGTAGAGTTGAGCAGCGCGACGTAGATATTTTCAGGGCAAAGCGAGGGAAAATAAAAGGGAAACGTAGAAGGCGACGAGACTGACTTTCCTCGTAATCTGGACGACTGATTAGAATCTAGAATGTACCATCGTAAAAAACGAAGTTTGCAAATGCAAGATCCAACTGAGCGAAAGAGAGGCTGCAGCCGGATGGGTCATTGCGATTAAAATTTATTTCAGTATTTATGTAACGTATTCAGCAAGAGGTCTTTTATCTCAAGAACTGAATGGACAACAGAGTTTTATTTTAAAAATAATAAAGGAATTGCAATGAAATGCTTTTACACATTCTCACTTTTGCGCATCGCGCGATCGTAACCCTTATATCCATTATACCTACATGTACGCAGAACGTAAAGGGTAGGAGTGATATATTGAGCTCAGCGCGTGTGGGAGCTGTCTTCGGAGAGTATAGCGGCGTTCCCGCACATAACGGCGCTAATTTATCTCTCTTCTCTATAGGCTATTCAACACCTCCCGCGTTTTTACGAGCTCCGATCGTTAAAAAGCTCCAGCGAAGTGTGTTAAATTTTTCGCGACAGTTTCGCATTTTCGATAATAATAATTTTGGAGATTTTGCTTTTTTTTGTGTCTTTTGTTAAAGATTTATGTGTAACAGTTATGATCAGCAAATAAAGGAAAATTCAATTTAATCCGAAAGATAACGTATTTTTATTTTGATTTAAATCGACGTAAAAAAAATACAACAGTCGATAAATCAGGAAATGCGACTGCTGATTTACCTTCATTGAGTAAGTTTTGTAGTTATCACGGAAACCGATAAATCTTATTTGTTGCATTATTGTTTTATTGTTAAATGTAGCTGAGTAATGGATAAATTGAATATACTAACTTTGTAATTCACATAATATTGATTGATGTATCATACAATTATCTGATAACGCAAGTTTGCATACATTATATTATTACACAAATATAATGTTACATTCTAATTAATCATTTAAGCACAATTATTAGATATTCAATAGACAAATTTAAATGTTTGATAATTATTTATAGTAACAGTAATAGACAATAGTTTGAAAGACGAGGCGATTAATCGGTCAACGATATATTTAAACGTCTTTCTTATTGTAACTCTTTTTTCTACCGAACCAACAAAAATTTTATTTTTGCTTATTATTGCTTATTATTGATAAAGTAGAAAATCTGTTATCATTTCACGTTATAAAACAAGTCTTGATTTAATGATTTTCCTCTTATCGATAATTGACGACGTTCAAATATCAAGAAACGATATTATCTCAACTCAATTCATACTCGACTTTCCCATCCAAATAACCAAAACTTCTCTTCAATAAAATCCGGCACGACAACTCATCCATACCCACTCGAACCGACCGATTAATCCTCATATACCCACGAGGCGCCATTCGCAAATCCAAACTGAGCGCATTACGCGGTCCATTAGCCCGCGCGAGCCTGCTATACAACACCACCTCCGCGGCATACATCGACCATCTATATATAAAGCGTCACCGTGTACGTCATATCACACACATACAGGGCGACAGGGCATCGGGGCGCGAGAAAAAAAGGGGCGCGGGGGCTGCTATACTGCGGGGAGTCCTGAAGGGTTCGCGGGCGTATGCTTGACCCACATCCCTACTCATCGATCGCGACCGGGAGAGAGAACTCGCTCGCGCGCGCGCACGCGGAGACAACGTCTATAAACTACACGCGCGGTGGCAGCCGCGAATATAGCTCCTTTCCGATATCGCGAGCGAGCGATCCTCTTACCATTCGTCTCGCTGTTTTTCATTCTGTCCTGTCCGTGCGTCAAAGATTCGGAGATTTGTAAGTTTTTTTGGGAAAGCGGTGGGGGATGGGTCTTTTCTTTATATAGGTGAGGGGATATCGGGCGGAGGAACGGGAAAGAGGACCCTTCCCGTTTTTTTATCGAATATGACACTTTTTTAGAGATGGGATATAAATGG
This sequence comes from Torymus flavipes, assembly GCA_030522905.1. Lineage (NCBI taxonomy): Eukaryota > Metazoa > Arthropoda > Insecta > Hymenoptera > Torymidae > Torymus > Torymus flavipes. Next base: position 7,970 of record JAPYZO010005115.1, on the reverse strand, counting down.
AATGTTTAGTATTATGGAGTATAATGAGCGTCGAATGGCGTTACGTGGGGGGAGGTTTTATACGGGGGGTTTTCTTGATGCGATTTTAATGTTGGCCTGCGCGGCTTTTATAGATTTTTCGTTTTGTATAATACATTTGATTGATAATTTTGGAATTCGGAGTTCGTTCAATATTCTCGTAATGGTGGCGGAAATTCAATATAAAATATATTGCTGAGAATCCATTAAAGTTTGAACAACGAATTTTCTATTTTTAATAGATTTTCCGATGTAATGCTTTCAATTATGTAATACACGTACCCTTAATAACGAGTAATCGATAAACGTGAATAATCGCTCGTAAATATATGAAAGCTAAAATATAAGAAAATTATATGATTATATTATACAAAAATTATATTTTTCCAGTGATATTTCAAGAAAATAATTTGTTAAATACTCCGTTGCAGAAAATCTACTCTAAAGCCACTTTTTCCACTCGGCTCAAAGTCCTTAATAATTCGCACGCAAATATTTCCCCGTTGTTGGAGTCGGATTTTTCAGACAACTGGTGCAACGACAGCTTACATGGCACATGAGCTCGTAAACGAAACCATTTTGTATTTATTTGTGCATATTCGCAGGGGATGATGAGAATCGCGTGAAATCGTTTTCATGATTGCGTAAGCCTGATGGACCAGCGGAGATTGGAAAAAGGAATGTAGAAACGGTCACAGCTTTTACGATGCATTCGTTGATTGGTTGAGGAGGTTGGAGAAAATAAAATGTTTATATATTGTCGCTGACAAGTGGGTCACTCGAAGGAAATTATCAGCAATTAATCATTGCGATTTTAGGTTTAAAGTAAGTCATTTATTGAGCGATTATCAATTGGAATCGGTAGATAATTATTGACGGAATTGAATTATGAGCTCTTCTTTTTTTAATTGAATAGATAAGGTTTGAATTGCAATCAAGGCTACTGAAATTTCGTTATCAAAATGACGTATTGATTTAACTTATTATCAAATGTTATACCAAAGCTTGCAAATACTATTATAACATTTTATTTTGCTCTATATACTCCCATATATTACACAACATAAATATAACGTTAAAAAAAATATATTTGAAACACAAATTCCCATCGTTATAATAAATAATTATGTTTATACATTTGCACTCCAGTCGCTAAATGACCAACTATTATCTAAATCTCGAACAATCTTCGAACAATCGAAAACAAATACGGCAGCCCCATACCTCAGCGACCCCTCCCCCCATCAGAATTCAAAGAAACAGATAAATCAGCCGAGCCCGTCATTATTTCAACCAGCGACCCACAATACCGCTCGTTCTCCGTTCGCCGCTAGCACGATTACCCCTCTTCTATTCCCATTTTTTCCACCCACGTGTGTAACTACGTCCGCGAAAAATCTCGCAAGTATATACCACAACGTACGTACGTATATGTGGCTGTGTAACATCGCAGCCACTGCGGAACCGCAGCGATCGACCTTCGCCGGCGGCATCCGCGCGGAAAAGTACACGTGTACCCCCGCGGCCGCGCGTCTTATCGATATGTGTATATAACTTGGCTCGCGGCTGCTGCTGCATGCTGCATCTGCATGCATCCCCGCGGGACTGGCGCGCGCGCGCCTGTGCAGAGAGAATTTTCGGGCGTCGTCGTCGCCCGGGAAATGGGATATCCCGGGATAGCGTTTTCGAGATTGCTTTTTTCTCTCTCTCTCCGCGCGAACTTCGCCTCGTATTTCTCTGCCAGCCGGAAGCAGTAAGTCTGATGCGCGCGAGAAGAACAGAGAAGAGATGCCGGAGGTCGTGGTTTTTTACTTATCCCGAAGATTCAGTGGGAGGGGGAGGAAGTGAAATGGTTTCGAGGTCTATTGGTTTTTCGAGAGTTTGGAATTTCCGAGTGGTGGTTGTATGTGTATACTTATATACTTGTAGGGTTCTTTTCGAAGGGTATATTGAAAGTTGCAGGGTAGTCGGTCCTTGGGGTTTCTTAAATTTAAAGGTAGAGTGATTTATTGCCTTTTTTTTTTAAATTTGGGAAATTCATGAGTGGGGAATGTTATTTTAATAATGAAAACTGGAAACTGCGTTTGGAATTATCCTTTGAAACTACAATAATCGTAGAAACGCAAGCATTCTATTATACAAACAGTCCAACGGAAAGCCAAGGGCTATAATAGCAGCACAACTACGGTCAACTAATTAGCGTGTTCTTATGGAAAATAGAGTTGGCTAATTCTGCTAACAAAAGCCTTAATTATTCCTTCTGAGTTGAAGTCAAGTGCGGTCGGGGGAGCGGCCACTGTTATAACTACAAAGCTAATCGCTGCTCTGACCGTAATATCTTTGCGATGTGGAAGTGTGACACACTAATGTTTTTAATTTAAAAAGTATTGACAGGAAATATACGTAAGCAGTTTTACGCATAAAGTAAGTAGGTATAAGAACTCATGTTAAGAACTAAAATACTTATACATGCACTTTGACGTGATTATGTGTGAATATAACTTTAAATGAATTAATGTACATCAATACAATATTAATAAATACGTTTTATTTTTAAAATTACAGAGAATATAAGTACATTCCATAAATATTGTTATCTGTTTCTTTGTTTTTATCATATAACGTTTCCGAACGTTATATCATCGAAAAAGTTGGGAATGGGAAAGAAATCAACGCCGATTAAAAACGGAAGAATGAAGGAAAAATTATTTTTAATTGAAATTTAGTTATTGTATTAGCCAAACATTGTTACGATACGTCACAACTGTATAGGTATATACAAAAAATGAGCATGATTATACAAGGAAAACGGATTAAGTTAAATCTCAGAATGTTTTTTTTTTCAATAAAGCTTAACAGATGAGCATTATTGAACTTTCCTCCTTTAATTTATTTCATTTTTAGTTTTTTAATAAAAGTAGCTTATTAGTAACTAGAATATGGTTAAAAATATATTTTTTCTAAACTCTTTTCATTATTAGATTTAGTTTTCAAATTCATTGAAATTTTTGAGCTTGAACAATGATCAAATTATACAATAGTAGAATGTTCGCAAAATCAAGTCACTGAAAAGAATAATTAAAAGTAAAATTTAATTAATTTGTGATAAACCTTTTATATTTAATTACCGACTTTAAATAGAAGTACAAGTTTTTAAATTTTCTTTCAAGAGCCTTTAGCACTTTTATAGTTAATGCTTTACTTTAGGCTGGTATTCCAAAGAGCTCTAAAATACCTTTTTAACAAATGAGGCAATTAATCTTTCTTTTAAAATTTAAACGTTTTACACAGAAAACTTTTTTTATTAATTTTTTTACTCTTTAATTAAATTTATAAAATTTTTCATATTAATATATTGAAACTTTATTTACGAAAAATATACGATTGTGTATAATTTAATAAGCTATCCTAATTAACATTAATGAAAATAAATTTGTATTTTACATTACTTTTGCACTTGAAACGTTTAAAATTAACCTTTAATTAAATGTAACATTCTAATTAAATTAATCAAAGATATATGTATGAATCAAAGAGAATATGAAATACAAACTGACTGTACGAAATAACATCTATCTAACACAACGTTGACAGATTTTGCGACTGCATTTTCCTTATCTCCCCCGTGGAAACATATACTATACAGCGAGTCAGCCGATTGGAGCTCACCATTGAAGCCCCGTAAGTCATAATGGCTGGCCGTAATTAGTAGAAAGTACACAGATCACGGCAGGAAGCCACTTGCGCGTCTGCTACACCGGCGTCGACGTCGCATATACACACACCACACTTGCTCTGTAATATATATATAGTCACGGCTTTGGAATTCTGCGTGAGCACTCATGTGAGCATGACAACTGTATATATGTCGCGGCAGTCCTGTTTGTTTAAATTAACTTCAGCATAGAGCGAGCAGTAGTTAACTGCTTAACATGCGAGCGTGAATTTTAGCACGATGTTACGACGTGTGGACTTTGAAGTTGTAGTTTTCGAATGGTTTTATCGTACCTGGTAGATGGATTTTTATCTTGAAAATATATTTTGTTTTTAAAGTTTTACATTTCTTTATGTATTAGGTATCTTTATTTCCTACGAAAATTCGACAGCAGTCGCTCTTTGCAGAGTGGGCTTTGAAATAGTCGAAAAGTCAGGCGTCTGAGAGTAACATGACTAATAAGACGAGAGGGGTCAATAAAGCAAGAAATTCACTTGTCGAGGTTGATTCACTCGTAATTAAAATAAACTCTTCCTAGTACCCAAGATTATGCATGCGTACTTCCTTCCCGGCGTTAAATAAGATTACTTAATTTTTTTTTCTCATTTTAAACATTGCCCTCCCACTAATAACTTGCAAAATTCTAGATGTAACTAGAATTATGCCAGAGCTTATTATTTTTGAAGCAAGCGTAGAGAGTAAATGAAAAATTTGACGCGTTCCTGAGAAAATTTTGAAGTGAGCTTTAATCAATCATTGAAGAATGAAGAAGCAGTTTATTTAACAATTTGCGACTGCATAACGAAAAGTGATAATTGCGTGTTTGAATCTGACATCATGACGTAAAAATATTTTTAATAATACTATTTTAACAGAATAATTCGAATTTCATTTTGGACAATGATCCCGAACGTCAAATACATTTTTCATTAAATTTTTTTGTAACTTGGATTATTATTATTAGTAATTTTTGTTGTTTATGATGTACATTATATCAAAATTGAAAAAAAAAGTTATATTAGCTTATTCTTTCAGGCTATCTTCCCCATACAGCAGTCCCGTGGCGCGTGCATACATTTAAGTACACACATCACACAACTGGCCCCGCACGCTTATACTCTTATATTTACAGCTCGCATTAGCGCAGCTGCAACCTATGCGTACATATACATAGTCTCTCTCCTGCTAAAAACGATAAAGAAGCGCACAACTCTTGCGCGTGAAAGGGCCTACCTACACTATACCTATACAATTTGACTCTTTCTCCCTGCACAATCCGGTTCCGGCCCACGACGGCGATAATATACCTACAGAGAGCCACGCCGGACTCTTTCACACACATATACACACACAGGCTCGCGCGCTGGGCTCCTGCTGCTATATACTCCTCTCCCCTGGCCCCCAAGCGGGGAGGGGGGAGAGCGCGCGACGCGTATAACCTGGCCGATTCACACACGTACACAGGCATACAAACGCACGTATTATATACAGCCGTGCGCTGCCAATCGTCGTGTAGAAGTTGCGCTGGCTAGAGCGCGTGAACGTCTCGCGACGACGACGGCGACAGCGGCAAAGACTCCACGCGCGCGTGTGTATCCGTGACGTCACATGCGCCAAGCGAGAGAGAGTGAGGAGGGGCTACAAACATAACGCTCCGACGGAGAGGCGAGTGACGAGAGAACCCAAGCAGCATATACACAACACACACGTAGAAAGCGGCGGGAGTCTTTAATGCCATTGTAGTAACGGACAAAGTGCAGGCATTCCTCGCCGTCCGCGGGCCGCGCGCTCGTGTGTTTTTGTTTATACGCCCTTTTGGCAACGAGTGAGCACATCACACTCGTGCCATTGTAAGATTGAAGAGCCAGTGCAAAGAGAAAGTGCCACGGTGTAAAACAAGTGCGCGCGGGGAAGAAAATCGAGTGAGCGGAAAATCGGATAGACATATAGATATAGAAAGAGGAACTCGGTGAGGCGACCGGCACGCGCTCGCTCGAGGGGACCGCCGCCACAGGTGTTCGGCCGCCACACTCCTTGTTGTTGTCAAGATGGCGTCCAAGGGAAAAGGCAGCGACGTGGCCAGCATCGACGTGAGTACTCACCTCTGACCAACTTTTCATTCACTTATTATACACACTACACTTACTATTACACGCTCACACATATGCAGACGATGTACACGATGATCCCCTGGTAGAGGCTGCCACGCCCGCGCGCGTCCGCATAGTGAGGTTAGGTGGGCACCGCTAGCGAGCGCGGGCGGCGCGCGACCGTTTTTTTCTTCGCTCGCCCGCGTTTATGAGCGTGAATATTTGGAAACAGCGCGCTCTGTAAGTGTAGGATAGGTGTGAGAGTTCTCCAAGTAACCACACCCTGCGCGCGAGTATAATTGTACAGTGCTGGAATGCAGTGTTTTTTTGCGCTGAGCGTTGCACGATGATGACGATGATGCTTGTGGCTTTTTTTTGTCGTCACTGAGGTGTACGAGCGCGAGGGCGAAGCTCTCGGAAAAGTTGCTCGGCATTGTATACAAGTTCACGGCTGCAGATTTATATATACATACGCGTATAGGCGGGGCTATTTTGGTGACTCGTCGTCGCCGCTGCCGCGTATGTCGACGCATGGGCTATTACTGTTGCGAGACCGCGCGTGTGTGTGACTGTTTACGTTTTGTAGTGATATGCGATTTATGCGATAGAGAATCGGCCTTTTGGGGATAGTTACCGAGGTATCGTCAGATTACGCGGTCCGTAAAAGTTCTCACGGGAAAGGAGAATTTAATTCGCGCGAGTGGCGGAAATGACGTTTTCGCAATTTCTCGTGATCGATGTGTTTATTTGGGTTCAATGTTTTGTTATGAAATTCAAAGCGACCGCTGATAACTTGTGGAGAATATTTTTAAATAGCTGTCACTGGGTTTCGGAAGAAGGCCAGTGCGGGGCATGGGAAATCACTTGTAAATATTTACGAGTGACACTGTAGAAAATATTTTGGGGAATTCCCTTAAGAATATTTACTACAACAAAAAACAAGTATAAATACGTCTGTATCGATGCGATAATACTCGTGACTAAGCTGTAATTAATGCACATTAATGAATTTTCAGTTTGTTGACTGCCAATTTCTTCGTTATCGATTTCTATTTCCGCTTATTTTCATTTTTAAATGGTGGTTTTATTCATAAGATAGATTTGTTTGAATTTATTTGAAATATACTAGAATGTTACAGAACAGACAACTTTCATTTTTAATGCTCCTTTTTGTAATTCATTTTCTAACTTTAAATTTTAAAATATGCTATCGGAAACCATTTTTTGAAATTGGATTTCCAATATAACCGTAAAATAAATTTTATAACCACTCGTATATCACGCGAAGCTTATCGCTTCCAAATACAATTCATCCGGATCGTATAATTAAAAGCGCTCTAACGTTGCAGTTTTATCAATGCTTCTGAATAAATTACCTCCACGCATCTCGTACCGAAAAATTCAACGAATTTCCCGATACACCTCCGCGCGGCGTACACCTATATGTGAGGGCACGGTGCGGAAAACCGATGATGGCACGATAACCGCATCAGTGATCGATCGCGGTTGCGAAAAATTACGTTTTCCCGAAAATTGAAAGACCCGTTACAGGGTGCGCTCACCAGCTGTTTTTCCTCCAGAAGTGGGTCAACACGAGTATGAGAGTACGGATTATATTACATACACATGTGTTTATAGATAAAACCGGGAGCGCCTCGCCCATAATCTCCTCGACGGCGTGTGTACAACGCGCGCGTCGCGTGTGCGTGAATAGTGACGTCACGCGAGCCGCGCGGTTCTTCCCATTCCAGGGTGGATGACCCAATTACCGAGTGCTCCGATTTAGCTTGCTTGCTTGCTCTTTTTGCGATTTTGGCGAATGTTGAATACGAGTACATAAAATTTTTGTGCTTGTATTATAATTTATTGTTGATTTCATATAGTGCTCCGGAACACACACAACATGTTTGAAATTCTAGTTTTTATTAGAGTTGAATGAGGTGATAAAAAGTAATGAATTATGATGATGTTTAAACATGCGCTTTGTCAACAGTTGGCCTTTTTGCTAATCAACACAGGTGTTTATAGTTTTTCAAATCCTATAATCTTAGGAATTTAATCTTTCTTATTAAATCAATGTTCTATTTAGCTTACCACATCACAGGTACCCTTTAATTAATTTTTGTAACTATTATAATGTAATTTTC